>LQRL01121584.1:8965-39073 GCA_001703475.1 Hydroides elegans
AAAAATGCCGCGGATAAAGTGTTTTATAAATATCCCAAAATATCTCAAATTCGTCTAAGTTCAAACCCCCGTAATTTCGACCATATGTGATCGATCAAACTGAAACCTCGACGCTGTACATCTACAAAATATATTCGTTTATTATGTGTTTCAAAACCCTATGACAGAGATTTCATATCAAAATGCCGCGGACACAGTGTTGTATAATTATCCCAAAATATCTCAAATTCGTCTAAGTTCAAACCCCTGTAATTTCGACAATTTTTGATCGATCAAACTGAAACCTCGCTGTTGCACATCTGCAATATATATTCTATCACTGTGTGCAGTTTCAGAACCCTAGGACAAAGGATTCATATCAAAATGCCGCGGACAAACTACTGCACCTCAAATGTTAACAGACGGACCTGTAGACGGACAGACGGAATGGGGGATAGCAATAGCCCTCAGCCAACTTGGTTGGCTAGGGGCTAAAAACCATAATAGAATGATCAAAACATAGTCCTTAAGATATTTATTTTCCAGTTATTCTCACTGGGTTGCCCTTGGCCACGGCAGCTGAGAAGGTTTGCGTATCCTCGGCCAGTCGATGTTCTCATCAAGGCTTATATTACACCATGGAAATTTGCATATTAAAAAATTAACACAAATTTGTTACGAACTATGTATTAACTTGACATGATTTGGGCATTGATTAATTAACTGTTTCTTTGAATGACTGATATCTTTTGAATGACACTTCGAACTGAGTAAGAAGAAGGTTATTGCCTTGATTTTTTAATAGCAATCGGTTTCGAACAGTTTGGAGGGGTTTCGCACAAAATCTTGTTTTTTTTACATATACAAACGCACGAGGTTATGGCAATATATATTTTCAACCTTAAATCATTCACAAATGCAGATAGCAAAGTCATTCTAGATAAGATAATTGCGAAAGTTCATGTGTCATCATTTCATTTTGAGTACCCAACCCCCCCCCCCCTTTCCCTCGTATTTGTTTACGAGAAAAACAAGGAAGTATTTGTGAAACACGAAAAGGCCCCAACCGCCCCCCGATTCCAAGGGGTATTTTCTAACTCGTATATGCCAATGTTTCGAAAACAACCACTGTTTTTGGACATTTTGGCCATTTTCGGCCATTTCCGTTGGCAGAACCTGGCCGAAACTGTCAAAAGGCACATCTACAGGCAAAAACCTTTCATATTGGCGTATTCCCAGGTCTCAACGACCATCCGTTACAAAGAAACAGCCTGGAAAGGCTCGTGTTTCGAGAAACCGCTGATTTAGGACATTTTGGCAAATTCCGGCCATTTCCGGTGGCCGAACCTGGCCGAAACTGTCAAAAGGCACATCTACATGCCAAGACCTTTCATATGAGCCTATTCCCAGGTCCCTACGACCATCCGTTACAAAGATACAGCCTGGAAAAGAATCGATGACAGACGGACGGACGTACGGACAGACGGATGGACGGACGGACACCCCGAATCTATAGGCCCCCAACCTTTGGGGTTGGGGCCTAATAAATTGTCCATGGCATGGCAAAATTATAATTTTGAGTGCTAAATTTAATATTTCAATATGAACGAAAGCACAATAAAATATTCAAATACAACCCCAAGCTAGTAAATAATGCCATGAGGCCCATTGAGTGTCAGTAAACCTCTCCAATCGTTCAAATTATTGATTTTATTACAGCTTACCGGCTTTTTCTCTACTTTTATCCGCCATTTTTGTTTTTACGCGATAAATATTTCAAAACGGACTAGTAAAGCTTCATGTTTATTTAGCTGATTTTTGTTTAACAAGCTGCATGCTGAACCAACACTTGAAATCAATAATCCTAATCAATTTAGATTATGTTACCTTATGTAGAAACTGACAACCAGGTCTCGTCAGACCTCTGTGGTCAGCGAACTCCTTACATTTAGATTTTTCTGTTGTTTGGTCGACTAGGATGATGCAGTTTTGCTTTATAGTTGTATAATATATCCTGGTTGAGCCAATATTTATCCAATCTGTTTTAAACGTGTATATATCAGGTGCTTTAACCACATTTAGAGGTAGGGAATTCCATGATTTTACAACACGTTGAGTAAATGATTCTGCCCTTTGCTTCTTATTAGATCGACATACCGTTAGAGTTAGATCATGGCCTCTTAATCCATAAATGATTCAAAACTACGAAAGCTTAGAGGAGGCGAAGATTTTGTATCATAAAAACAATGTACTATCTTGAACACCTCTATCATGTCGGCCCAAAGCCTACGGTAAACGAGCGTGGGCAACTTAAGTTTGCACAAACGCTCTTCATACGTAAGATCATCCATTCCGGAAAGCATGCTTGTTGACCTTCTTTATACACTTTCTAGGCAATCTATATACTCTACTTGATATGGAAATCATACACTATAACCATATTCCAAAAGGTATCTTACTAGCGCTTTAGAAAGTAGAAGGAACATTATATGTGGTCCATTATATTTGTCACAAAATAATGCTGAATTAAAATACTTTGATGTTAAAACCTACTATTTCAACAGTCCAAGGTTGAACAAGTATTTTATAAAATTAAAAATATGAAACTGCGATTTATTTTTTAAGTATTAAAAGAAATACATTTTTGAATTTATCACGACTGGGAAGTAGAGAGGTTGGACATTTCGAATAAATCATGTCTGGAGTGTATGGATAACATTTTTTAGAGCAGCCATGAAGAACATTGTGAAAATATCAACATTAACCCCAAAAAGTCGATTTGCACAGGAGTGATCCCGAAAATATATTTGAACTCAACCAATCTACTTACGCTTTTTCACTTCACATGTTAAATTTCAGCATATATCACTGCATTTCGACCAGGTTACCTAATATTTTATCTATTTCATATAGAAAACATATTTCAAGCAACAATTTCACTTGGAAAAATCTATGCATTTTTTGAAAATGATATGATACAATATATGCAATATAAGCAAAAAAATAAAACCATTAAGTGACACGACGGCAACGCTGAACAAACACAATACGTGCACCTGATCGTGGGCAAGTAATGAATTCACATCATTAAATAGGCAGGTGAAGGATGAAAAGATGAATAGATGTAGGTGTTAATACCTTTTGTTTAATCATGCGCAAAGTGCCGGCTATCGGCTCGGACATTTTTGTTGCATATTTGATTGTGGTGTATTTTTTTTAATGGAAGCTGGTCTGTGGAGATCATGCGTTTCAAACAAGTTAATCATTTACACTAAGAAATACACACACATATTTTTTATTTTTTATTTGTGATTGAAAATTGTATATTTATTTTAGACATTTATCTATAATACTATATAATTCCATGATAAACCGCGATGTTTATTTACACTTAAATGCCACAATTATTGAGAAATGAATAATTTCTAAATGAAAGAAGGAAATATACTCTTGGAGTTGATTATTGTTCTGATACAAACATTATAATATCGTACTTTAATTTATCTTTTCTAATATATGAAAATACATAATTCACATCTATCTTGATATTTCTATGTATCATTAAAGAACAGGCATTGAAATCCATTAAAAAAATCTATTTGAAAATATTGTACTTCTGTGGAATCGTTTTGTAATCCATTTAGTCTCGATCGGAATGATATAAACCTTGACAAATATCAATCCCACAAAACAGTGCTAACAACGCGTCGGCATCGATTAAAGCTGTACAAATAAAACACATCAAACTCATTACGCCGATAAGACATTAGTCCAATGTGTCACCAACCCTAATTTGTTATATCATTAATAGCAAATAACTATTTTGACGCGCTATCACATAATTTAATACTAATAAATTTAAAATATCATTATGAGTAAGGATAATGAAACGGCTAAGGATAATGAAAAGACTAAAAATAATGATAAAAATAAAAATACAAAATTAAGTAAAAATAGAAATAAAGATGAAAACAGAACCAGCAAAATGAGATGTTACCGCGGATGCTGTATGTTAACTATTTTTGTTGTTATGTATATTGTTTTTTATTTATATATTCATATTTTTCTACTTGAAATGTAACATAATGACGTTGCAAATCCGCAGTGCAAAATGTTAAAAAGTAGTGTCACGTTTACAAAGCGTCAATTGGATTTTCATAGTTGGAATTCAATTCTCAAAGAGTAAATATATATATTTCTCAAACATTGAGAATAATTAGTTGAGTTTATTAACTTGTAAGCTATGTATATATGTTTTGATTTAAAAGAAACTAAAAATATAACTTTCAATAGTCATATAAAGAAAGTTGTTTATCATTAAGGCGCATTTAAACACCTTATGAGAATTACTTTAATTTACAGGCGGGCGGACCAAGCGATGCTGCGTCTTCATGTTCAAGGTTCTGCTGTGGTGCCTGGCTATATACGTTTGCTTACGGATATATCGAGCAATATTCCATGTTCATATATCTTACCATTCCATGACACACCAAGATCAGAAGGAAATCGTGAGTATATTAGTTTTAATGCTTTATTTAACTAATCATATTTTCTATGAATTATAATATCACTTTCAACATAAAACAAAACCTTAAGTTGTGCTAGTTTCTCCAAATTAGATATAATAATTTGATGTCTCTTGATTTCTTTCATTTCTTTAAGATGTTTTTTTTTCAAATTGTAAGATTTAACTTATATGCTTTACATGAGAAGTACGTTGTTTTGATTATGCTTTATAAATATAATCCATAAATATAAGACCAAGTATAATTGACAAATATTTCGAATTTATCTTTTAAAAAACAGGCGTACAAATATCTATATTCCGAGCTTTCTCCTCGAGCGGCTATGGTATGTCCGTCTGGTTTTACTATAACGAAACTCAAATACCAATTTGGCAATGCATCTCAGGGTATGAGCCAACCTAATATATCACCAATTGGCTTCATACAATATGACGACGAAGACTCAAGCCTAGCAGATTATCACGTGATTATGCTAAGCGAAGAAGAATTCACCCATATGATAGAGTATGAGAAATTAAACCGTGATGATTATGCAACCGGAAATACAACAGAGGCCATTTTTATGCCCCAAAATGGCGCTTCAGGTAGAAACCAAATATGGGCCGGTAGAAACCATGAACTGGGTCCATGTCCTACATTAACTTATTGCATAGGTCACCAGGCCTGTTTGTTTCATTACAGTAATAAATTCTGTCAAAACGACCCTAATCCAGGACAAAGAAAACAGCTTGACATACGTATTTATTGCAATCGAGACAATGTCTTTGAGACTTACATTAGTGATTACATGGATTTCCAAGAGCACAAGCCAAGTGGTGATAGACTTTTAGCCAATGTTGCACAGGAGAAGGCTCATGATATCATAAACGCGGTTAAGTCATATCCGAAAACTACAACGTTCATAAAATATGAAGGAGTTCTTGACGGAACAAAAAGCGGACTCATACCTCCGATTCAAGTGATGATCAGCGAAGAAGAAGTTTTCAATGCCACGTGTCCTTTGCCGAAGGACATTCATTCTGCAGGGTAAGATCAATATTGATTAATAAATAATTTGAATTTCAATAATAATAATATACATATGTAATCTTAAGTATACGTGGAAGAATTAAGTACAATGTTCAGAAGTAAAATTGATCACATGATATCATCGATTGAGTAAATTACGCCATAGTTAAACAAAATACGTGTTAACTTATTATGTAGGCTACGATATTCGCTAAGGATATGATTACAGGAGTCTCAAAATATGAATAAATCTATATATATTCGAAAAAGGTAAATAAAACATGATTTAAGAATGACTGATATCAAGACGTTTCACTCTCATATATTTTTAATGGCTACTCTTTTCAAGTAAACGACAATATTATTAAGTCAATGTGATATTTTGCTTCTAAACAACCAAACATATGATTTATATAATTGACATATTCATTTGTAAAAAAAAGATAACTAGCATAGTCCCTCTTTAAGTAAAATCAGAAAACATATAACTATTTCATATTTGTCCAACTGCGTTTCTTGAAGGTAAAATCGATTTTAAAATGCCACTTACTGCAGGGTGAAAACAATTGTGTAGGATCAACTACCAGGCGAACAAAGAGGAGCAAAGTTGGCGCCACATACATCGATTTTCCCTGAGCATCATCTTTGTTGCCGCTTATGCGATTTTAATGTGTTTAAGCAATTTGGTGTCATTAAAAATGACTTTTCATATAATGTGATATCATATCTATGTTGCGGTTTATGAGATTTTAATGTGTTTAAGCGATTTGAAGTCATTATAAATGACTTTTCTTACAATTTATTATATTACCTATTTGCAATATGTTCTAGGTATCGAGGACATTGCAAGCCTATGCTGCGTGACAAAAGACAAATTAGCGATGACTTATGGTCTCGACTTGGCAGGTAGTTTTGTTATTAAGAAACTATTTAATATTTTCATGCATTACATTTACCGTGCCTTTGCAGCCTCCCTTTCGGTCAAACACGATACTGAATCATAGACTTATCATACAGTTAATCATTACATTCTATCTTGATTCACCCTTATAAATGTATATGCTTCACATCATAGCAATACCAAAATCACAATATTACCTGTGTACTCAACAACACATATTTTATATTTGATTTAATAAGAAAATATATTTGACAAAATTTAAATCTAATCGATAAAGATATCTATTAAACTATCAAATAATTAATCGTATTCTCTTCTTTAGAGAGTCCTGTCCAGAATGTCGGCGGCAATTGCTTGAAACATACTGCGCCTATTTGTACAACCCAAGAGGCGATTGCATCCCGCCATATAATCTTGACGAGGTAGAATATTCAGTCATTTATTTTCCAGTATATATTGTTACAGACATTTGTTCGGATGCAATTATCTTATTAGTTGATATATAATTGTATTGAGTATCGATGATAAAGAGTAACTGTAAAATGAAGAACACATTGTTACGACAGCTTATGTTACAAAATCATCTCATCATAATAAAATATTACAATTAATTGACGAGATTTAATGCAATTTATGTAATAAATAATCATGGTTTAAACCGCGTGTTTTCAATTCAGAGTAAGAACATTGAAAGTGCATCGAGAATAGGATGGAGCTCCGTTGCTATGCCCGAGAACGGAGAAAGATTCAACCTGTCGAACTATTATCAAGGTACAATGTGCTTGCTTTAAAATAGTGTTTTCCTTTGCATGGATGAAGTGATAAAACTATATTCTGTAGATGATATAGCCGATTCATCGTGCATATTGATTAATATGATTTGTGTTATATTAATGTATACACACATAGCATAAAATAACAATTAACTATTAATGCTCATAACGACTTCTTGTAATGGTTGTGTCATTATAATCGTCATTTAATTTTATAGATATGCTACGTTTAAAATGTGTATCGTGTAATGAATCTCAAATTCATTAAGTTGATTTAATAGAAGAAAATTCAATATTTATTTGGCTATTTGGTAGTTTTGAAAGACCCAAATATCGACCTGATTGCGGCGCGGCTGGCATTTTTCATAATGGCTCATGAAAGTGCTCCTGCTATAGTAAGTCTCACTTTCAAACTATTTTTCTTATTAAGTTAAATGGAAACTAATCAAAGGGTGGATTAGAATAATTTTGTCTTGCTTTGTCGAGTAATACAGCTTCTATGACAATGAAAACAGTGAATTACATTATGTCCTTGTTTATATTTGATACTCCAAAGCAATGTGCATAGGTGTAGACGTATTGTATATATATATTTTGGGAATCATTATTATAGTCTTCATCTATTATCGCAAATACGATTTCTATCAACCCAGATCCAACTTTTGGAGCAGATCTACAACCCAAACAATTACTACGTCATCATTTTGGACAGTCAAGCACAAAAGGCAAGACAAGAAATGCAGCGTTTGCTTAAAAAGACATTCGTTGGTGTATCGAACATCCGGGTTCTTCCACAGGAAAGGTCATTTCCTTCTTCATGGGGATCATGGATCATTCAAAGGGCGCAACTAGAGGTATTAATTGCTCCTGGGAAAAGTATTGTGTTTTCGAGAAAAAAGGTTACAGTCTGTGAAAAAAATCCTTTAAATGTATGTTTTCTTATGGTTTGATAAAATATGACCTTATGACCTTATTTTTTGTTTTGTTATACCCAAACCATATATACTTTATGATCTTATTACCTTATTTAGTTGTTTCGTTATACCATCACCATATCTGCTATCCACTAAACTATCTTTATATAATGCTGCATTTGTTAAACCCAACAAATCTTAACATGGAATACAAATTGTAGTGTTACGAAGAGCTACTTCGCATGGGTGTGTGGGACTTTGCTGTGTATCTCAGTGGCCGTGATCTACCTACACGTAACATGGACGACCTGGCTATAATGTTGGCGCCATACAGGGGTAAGATATGATCACAATATGATCACAATATGATCAGATCATGATCACAAAATATTATTACAAAATACAGTTATGACCAACTGCATGCAACAAAATATGTAATGAATTACGTATTTGAATTAATATAAGTGATATAATGATTTTTTGTCATGAAACAAATAACTGTAAGATTACTTTTAAAACTATTTTTTTGCAATATAACTTTAAGTATTTATCTTAAACTAATTCATCGGTTTGTGTTAACTATATTATACATACTTATCCATTGCTACAAACAACGAGCTATTTATGCAATTATTTTGTCACTTTATGTGTCTTCAGGAAACAGTCTTGTTCGAATCAACGGAAAGCTGAATCCTGCCATGGATCCTCCTGCTTCCACTGTCTGGTAGTATCTTTTATATATATGAGCTATAAAATGCCAAGTTTTGTTTGGTAAAATAACCAAAGTTATTCGATAAGATTGCTTTTAAAATTAAGGCCAATTTGCCGAAAGAGTATCCGAATGTGTTTAGTTTCTAGCTTCGGACCATGTGCTTGTATATGAACATTAAACATAGAATGTCACGAATCAATAAACGTAATGATCGTTTTTCCATTCTATGTTCAAAGCTAATTTTCATGAATATATTTAAAATTGATGTTTTTATATCATACATTCAAACAGGCAGAGCTGTAACAGACATGTTTATAATCTTACAATAAGAGCGCCACAGCCGGGCCTTGAAATCTGGAGCCACACCAACTTTGGAATTTATAGCAGGTAATTAATGAGCACTAAACTTATAAAGTTATTTATTGCTTCATTTAGGTAACCCTTTATAAAGCAATTGCAAATATATAAAAACGCTTTTGAATTTCTGTTAAAACGCATAAAAGTACCGACAATTGTGTATGTTTTCTCATTTGCAGAGACTATGTGGAATTCATTCTGTCTTCAAAGCGGGGACATGAAATTGATCAAGTTCAATTTTACATTCAAACTTCGTTTATACCTGATGAACTGTACATGGGTACTCTTTTACATCATTCATCATACAAGTAAGCTGAGATATTAAATATATTGTATATTCTTAACAGCCTATCTAACATATCCATTTGAATATGGTCATTTAACGAGAACATTGAGTCTTGTTAATTCAAACTTTCAACATATATACACTGAAGGTCGCAAAATGTAATGGGGTAGCAGTTTGTCTTGTTTGATTTAAAATGAGTACAAACTTCACTTTAGTTGACAGTCAATGTTCTGTAAACTTCGTATTGCTCTTAATAGGGACACTTCCATAAACACTGGATTGCATTTTACAAAGCCATTCGCGGGCGAAGATTCCGATAATCTCTGCAGACATCAAGAGGAAACCGACTCGTGTGGAAGGGTAAGAGCTACCCAATCATACAGTTGTTGTATTTCAAATATGTTAGATCATCCTAAGATTATATAATACTGTATATAAGCATCATTGAATGTGTTGTAGAATATTTTCTGTACTTAGTTGGTTATGTGATACCTCTATTGTCATCTTAGTATATAGACTAGACAAGTTCCTTAAAAATGTTGTTGAAGTTGGTTCGTCAGCAATGTACATAAATACATACAAATATACCTACTAGTATATTACATTATTAATTTTGGAATAAAAAGAAGCGACCGATATCTTCCTTTTAGCTGTTTGCTCCTACAAACCAATATTGTATACTTATATGCCTATTTACAGGGTCCACCCGACTTCCAAATGGAAGATGTGCCCTTACTCACAAGTGTTCGTCACAATTTCTTCTTTTCGCGCAAATATTCGACGGAGGCTGAGGACCCCACTCGACTCGAAGTCATTCAATTGACCACAAATAGCAGTTATTATGACGAAATCAATAAATTGCTACCACCAGCACTGCAAATGTAAGGCTATATTAAATTATTTGTTTGTTGCCAAAAATTAGCGGTTGACTAATTGCGCATGATAGTATTGATACATCAGAAGATATATCCTATAAGTTAATACAACAAAAGTAAAGTTAATGTGTGAACCAATATAGTAATGTGTAAGCCAATATAACACGTGAGTCCTAATATATATGTTACTAAGATAGGAAAATCAACAAAATTTTCCAAGTATGAAATTCAAATACCCCACTGATTTCCAAGTTATTACGCTAATTCATAAAATGAAATGCTATTAAATAAAATTCACCACCATATTCTGTTAAGGCGCTTAGCAGAAAAGGCCATTATGCAACTCACTGGCAAATCATCTCTAAAAGACGTTGACAAAATTGCTATTACTAAAACTCAAGTGGTTCCGAAGCTGAAACAAGCCAATCCTTGCTGTGTGTTCAGGACTCCAATGCCGGAGAATCCTCTAACGGAATATCGACTTATTTTACACTTTGATGTCGTAAGTTAATTACATAGCTTGTTATATATGATTTTATTTTACTTTGTTACTTGTTGAAAATGCAGCGTTGATAAAACTGTACAAGTGTAGTTCCATGTCTCATGACAACCGGATCAGTATACACAACAAGTTGTATATATTGTGTGTAATGTAATTAAAATTGATTTATGATTAACATTTTATAAAGATGTACAATAAATAATAATAATGTAAAAGACAGATGTATATATTGACTTTAGTTAATAATTCAAAGTTAATGTCCATGCAGCGTGAATAATCATTCACTTATTATTTGAATTTCATTTTTGCATTTCTATCTATTAGTATTCCATGTTTCGTATTTTTAGACATTGACACAAGGCAAACCATCCAAAGCCGTGGCAAATATTGTAAGTTGCTTATACTGTCTTACCTTTTTTACTGTTATGCTTAAACGAATATATTTCACCGTGATAACAAGTAGATAATTGGATTTGCATTAAATGAATATCAAAGTGATATTTCTCAATATTGTTACAAAAATATGTTTTTATTTAAAATCAGGATTTAAAACCCGACTGGTCACATAGTTGTTACCCAGGTGGTCATATCCAGGCGTTGTATGTCACTACACGAGAAGCAGTGTAAGTGTGATTTCGAAAAGAAATCTTATTTCATTAGTTTATTTAGGATATGAATAAGGAGCATGAATCAAGAATCAAACACAAATTCCATAAGGCAAACATAAAAGTGAACAGGATGTAATCTATTTTTCATTTTGTAAACCTCGCTTGGCTTGATATGTTGGTGGTTATTGTAGATATAAACGTTCTTGTGCATTATTTTAGAAATCATAATAACTACAGATTAATATTTTATTTCGCTTTTGCAAACGATTTTATCTACGGTGGCTAAATATTATTTATGGGTATGCATATCATGGAATAGATATATTATCTAATGAGAAGGTTAGCAAGAATATTTAATTCATTTCAGAAACCCAATGAATAACTTCCAAAGAAGACCACCGAACGCCGAAAATAAACGAAACGAAATGCGCGAGAGAATGAAAAGTAATTTTGATATAAATGTTTATTAGAATATGATACACAATTTATCTGGTTCGTATTTTTTTTTAATCATAAGCTAAAATCTTAAAGTGAAATTCAATATGAAATCCGAATTTTTTTTATATGGAAAAACAGTAATCATGTTATCAATACCATAATTTAACATTCACTTATGTCCTATTCCAATCAGAAATGCCGGGATATGAAAATATGCCTGAAGATATGCGAAAACGAATGGAAAACGGTTGGTTGAAATATTTAGGATAGAAAAATGACATATCCTACCTATCATAATTTTAACTTAATCAGTTGTGCCTATAAGTTTACTTCCATGCTCTTTAGTTTTCAATGTCAATGTTTATGACATCTATAAGTATATAAATGTCGGTGAACAATTTTTGCTAAAGATACTAGAATGTTTCATGGAAAATAATCTTACACATACTAACATAAATAATAAGATTCTTTTGATTTATTACATAAGCATAAATGTTAGTGTCAACATATTTGGTGTTAAATAATATACATATGTATTATTGGTCACATTCAGTCAGTAATATTTGGTTAGGAAATCCTCATCTTTTGAAAAATGAATTCCAGATTATATGGAAAGAATGGGAATCGAGAACAATAGAGAAGATCCTAGACAAGAAGCGGAGCAGAATAATATGCCAAATGGTAACGTATCTTTAAATATATCACTATTGTGAAATGTATATAGATTACAATCAAGAAATTGTTTACTAAAGGTATAAACTAACAGCCGTGTGTCGCTCTTATTAAAATGAAAGATGCATTCTTTTATTTATATTTTCTCTCTATTATCTATTTATATTTTTTTGGTTGTAACCGTTCGATCTCATTTATAAGTATAATTACCAAACCGTAGCCCACTTCCGTAAGTATCGAAGTTCCGTGTGCTAATCTTACATAAACAATTGCCATATAAGTGTGCTATGTTATGCAACCGTTATCCGGTTATCATCTAGAATGCACATCAATTAGACAATGTCCCATATTTTGATTATTGTGTCATCTAGCTAGAGTACATTGAGAATAACTTTGATATTTTCAGCTGAGCATGAAGAAACAAAACCAATGCTCTCACCTGTTCTGAACTCCCTTCCCACTGTTGTCCATCCCTTTGGTGGGCAAGTGCTTTACCTGGATTTTATCCTGTCGTCTAGTCTAAGTGATGAATGCAAAGGT
The DNA here is from genome assembly GCA_001703475.1 of Hydroides elegans. Taxonomy (NCBI): domain Eukaryota; kingdom Metazoa; phylum Annelida; class Polychaeta; order Sabellida; family Serpulidae; genus Hydroides; species Hydroides elegans. Next base: position 22,057 of record LQRL01121584.1, read on the forward strand.
AATATACCAAATATTCCAAATAATATTCATGATGATTTTATATGTATTATGATTATCTAAATTTTAAAATGAACTGATATAATTTAAGACGCTAATATGCTATTTTTATACGATTGTAAACCTTTATCATATAAAAATTATGCATGACACATTGTAAACACTTGACATTTTTAGCATGAAATGCATTTTATTCAAAATATTTCTAATGGAATGCCCATTATATGCAATTATTTTGCATTCATTGCAGCTATCGGAACCAACGAAGGCATATTTAGCAATCGCTATATCAATTTCAACTTTCCCTACAATCTCATGCCTCAAATGGGACCGCCTCAACAACCCGATCCAAACGCGTTGAAAAAATACGATGTTGAGGTTGATATTGCAATTACTGATTCTTTGGGTGAGGTCATTTATGACGAATCACATGCTCTAAGTAAAGGCATGCTAGGGGAAAGGAATCCGCAAGGACCGAACGCTGTAAGTTAATGATAATCGCCGCTTTATTTGGCAGATTTACAAACCGAGCATTTCTAATAAAAAAACATGTCATGTACAAAAATGTTTCACACAAAATCTTCAAAAAATACACATTTTATACATGTCAGTTACGCTCCAATTAAAAAAATAGTATTGTTTTATTTCATACAATTTGTTCAAGCAGTTTGTTAGAAAAAGGTTATCCATATGAATTATTATTTGTAGATTGAACAAGATTCAACCAAACTAAGGATACAACTCAATGGAAGATACTTCAAAGAAGGAAAATATACAGTCACTGTAAAACGGGTAAATCATCTTAGTTTTGTTTATTGAGTTTCAAATGTCCATTATAGTTATGAAATATAGTGCTTTCTAACCTTCAAAGACTATGCATGTTTATATAGAGTTATAACTTTCTTTAATTTTTTTTCGACATCAGTATAGATGGTATATTCGTAGCTATTCGTCTGTATAAATCATTATTTGATGTGATCTTGATTCCAGAAAGGCGATACGAGTGAGGTTGTCTACAAGCAATCCTTTATAACGATCAATGAAAACAATACCGAGTCGTATTTAACAGGTATGTTTTTGGTCTTTTTTATACACCAATAGACTTAGGCATCAGACTTACCTTCCGTCATTTGTTGCTAGTCGATTGGTATTGATATCAAATAAAATGTCGGTTAGTAAGTATGATATAACGCTCCCGATGTTTTGTAACAATATTTAATGGAATGTATAACGTGTTAGGTTAGTAATTTCTGCATTCATTTGAATGTGTAATGGCTGCATTCCATTTAGATGTTGTTAATCATGATATGTCACATGTAATTTTAAAAGTAATGAATGTTAGTGCCTTAATTTTCATTAAACTTTTTAGATGAAGTCTTGGATTATTTTGATATAACACATGTTGCCTGGCACGACGACCTTAACAGCGCAAAATATTATGTAAATGTGCCCGTAAAAGACGAGAAGAAACACAATGCCTTGATCCGGGTACCATTGAGGGATAGACTTGACAAGATACCAGAGGTAGTGAACTTTTGCAGTTTTATGCATACTTTGCTTTAGAAATCTCTAATTGCAAAAAGTTGAAAAAAGTTCAAGTGATGAAAATTTCCATGATTTTCTCATGAAATATTATCTCTAGATAAAAATGCGTATTAATAAAATGACCGTATCATAATTTAAGGGCTTTCAAATATTCAAAACTTGAATGGCATCTCAATAAAAATATAATTTTATTGCCCAGTACATAAAAACTAAATAAGAAGAATTGAATATTTGTTTTAGGTTAACACTGAACAACCGCAAATGAAGCTGTAAGTATTGTTTTCAATAACATTAAAATAAATGCACGAATGTCATGAAAAATAAAATATTTACACCAGTATAAGTATATTTATAGTATATATTAGAGTATGATCAAGCCTCACGTTACCCATTTTTATAGCCTGAATTGTATGCTTGTGTTTAGAAAATCTGTCGCAGCGGAATTTGCTGAATATCAACGGCCATCAAAAGCCTGGAAATACTTTTTGGGAGTGGAGTACTTTTTCATTATTGTAATAATCGCTGGTGCCTTCTTCATTTACAGGTAAATATTATTAATTCAATTATTTATTATATGTAAGGCATTGTCATTAAACTATATTTTTGATATTGATAGTCGATATGCCTAGTTCAGGGATATTACACGCAAAATTGGCGAAACTTTAGTTATTATTCTGCATTATTATATTACATTTTTCATTATGACGAATGAGTTTTCGACTATAAAAGAGATTTATGATTTAGATATTTAGTTACATAATGTTAAGAAATTTCTTTCCTTTTGTTTCATCTTCTTATTGTCGCGTCAAAATGTCTATCTTGCTATTTGCTAGGGCTTATATCTGCTCTGCCAGGGAGATGGTTCTCACTATATTATTTCCAACTATACGGAAAACCTTGCTTTCTAAGGAACATATTGTGTGATGCCTTCTATGATATCTATTACTTGGTATGTGTTTCCCATTTTCCTTTTTCTGTTTCGAAAAGTATAGTCACCTATCTATCTAATAATCGTTGTATTTGGTATGAATAAGACAGTTGTATTAGTAGTTTAAAACTAGTGTATTGTTAATTTGATTGTTTTGATATATATTCGTGATTGGCTAATTCTTAAATGATATGTTCTTTATAAATTTCTTGCCTTTTTCACCACAAACTCCTGCCATCTTAAATTTTAAATATTTTTATACAAACATTCAAAATATATTTCTTTGCATTTTATTGCAAAAGGTACCGTGTTAAGCTCATTACAACAGGAAAGGGACGTGAAAAGGGCGGCAAACAAGCAACCCAACTAACTACAATCACAAGGAAACAAGCCTTTAAATACTTCATCTTCACAGCCTTCGTCTATCACCTTCTTGTGTTCATATATTATGTTGCAACCAGTGAAGCCGAATCCATGTTTGAGGTTGCCGAAATAGCTCATGACGAAATGTGATAAAAATGTGAAAATATGGTCGAAGAGTTCAAATGTTGGAATATGTTATGAAATATAGTTTCTAGATTTTAATTTATGTCAAATTCACTATGTATCTTTGGAAATTATATAACTATAATAGTCTATTTACGTATTTTTGTGTAAAAACAATGCATTCAAGTCTTAGACATTTGCAAGATTGAGTTCGATTCATTTTTGATGAATGATTAAGTGACTGTAGTTTGAAGTTAGGTGTATATTAAGAATATGTAGGGTTCAATCTTTAATTTATATAGTCATTCGAGATATGAACAGTAGATTTAGTTAAATGGTAGAGGTGATTTGAGGTATTAATGTATATTTGTTATTAGAAAGAAAATTGCACATATTTCAAATGTTCGGTATAAAGGTCTGGTCATAGAGTGAAAGTCACAGTGATATATATATGCTGTACGATTATGAAACAATACATAGAAATTAATAATATGAACATAATGCACATGTTTAAATAAACTATTAAAACGTTGTTTGTTATGAATTAAATTACCAGGTTTTGGTAAAATCTTTAAAGCTTATTCAAATTAGTTTGAATGTTGACTTATAATAAACACAATTCTGTCTATACTTTATCAGTGTTTTGAAATTATACTTCAGTGAATAAGAATGCACTTATTCAACACTTATACCAAACTAGTTCTATCGTTTGGTTAATGATAAACATATGTTTATGGGTTTGTATAGATGAAATCAAGTAAAAAACAACGAAAACCAACCCACCAACACATTGAATCAAACATTGAATCAAATTAAAAATGTATATCTACAAATAATATGCATTTGTTGGAGAAAAACACTAGGCTTCTAACTTGTAAATGGTACGGAAACGGACAGACAGATGAGTGATTTGTCAGACTAGCACATCATAATACACGTGTCGGACTGTTTAGTTGGTGATGGAATGACGGTTGATATGCATGTTGAATACAAAATTATGGTTTCATAAATTCCTTGGTGTTAGAACATACGAGCACAAGGCTTATCTAGGCGTTTTCCTGACTATTTTAAACAAAACTGCTAATCATGGGTTTTAAACACATCGTTTTGAAATAGCATATAGCATGAACACATCAAACAGTTTCACACACAGTTAGATGGCAAACGTCTTGTATAAAGCAAAACATTTCTTTTACTGATGCACATTGCATCATTGTTATATGATATTATTTAGATCATCATCATATCATATTAAAGGGACATTAAAAACCGCTTACTCGAAACTCATTTTTATGTTCTAGCCTTAATTTCAATTTAATAACTAAATTATTGATTTCTCAATAATTGGTTTGTGGATGAGTGAGATTTCCAAACAGCATTAATCAGTTTTAAAGTTGTGAGAAACCACTTGATAATATATTCATATGAATAAAATAATATTGCAATGACCCCTAATAATAATACATATCAAACAAAGGCTTTGACATCAACAATAGGTGAGTTGTTTATATAACTCAAAATGATCATCTTCAGAAAGTAAAACGTAAACATAATAGTGATTGTTAGGTGTTCACATATATAAGTAAGGAAGCAAATTGAGAACATGAAGACAATTTGTAGCTTCTTTCAAATACATTCGACACAAATACGCTGATATCAGTATACTTTATCATCATAAATGTTACTTGCATTCTTGATATACTCAATAAAAAATGATTCTGAAATTAAAATGTGTGCATACGTCACAAAACATATATTTTGAAATACATATATTTTGAAATACTTAATAAACAATAAAGTCGCACAGATAAAATTTCAAATACTTTTACAATAACTATTTCTAATAAAGGACACAGAGTAAGATGGCTCTTTGCTCTACTATTAAGACTTGGAGTTGTATTTGTTCTAATCTATGGACTCGTCCGAATACACCGTGCCTTGGTTCATGTTCATATATCGTATCACATGAAAGGGTCACCGAACGAACATGAAGTGGTGAGCTCGCTTTATATATATTTAGCCAAAAAGATACACAATAAGAATGATTGACAGATAACTACGCAACCTATCATTAATGCAACATGATACGTTAAACAAGAAATTCGGCACAAAACTAAAATAACAATTAAGTCATTTCAAAATAGTTTCTTATCCTTGTGTTATCATTCACCATAAACATATATCATTTTAGATATCAAAATATCGTTCTAATATTCATACAGACCTTCAAATACATACTGACTGAGAGAACTCCACGAGCTGCCATGTTATGTCCAGCTGGTTTTTCGATTTCCAAAATTAGATATCACATCACAAAGTATGATCATCATTGGGGTCCGCAAAACACCTGCCCCATTGGTCTCATACAGTATGACCATGAGAAGGAACACACATTTTATTATCGCACTATACAATTGGATGAAGACGCGTATGATAACATGATTGGTTTTGAGCTTGATAATTTAAGACAGGATGGAAATGATAAAAGGCGGTCGAATAATGGTATTAAGGAAGAGAATCAGAGGAACAGTAAATGTACAGTCAAAATAAAGGAACAGGACATTTATGTGTCCATAATGCTTAAGGAGACAATTAGTAACAAAAACATCAAAATGTGGATAGATAGTAAAATAGAACAATTGAATAAGGCAAGTAACAATACCAAACATAAAATATGGGCTGGTGCCAAACATAAGCGTGGCCCTTGTCCAACATTGCGATACTGCCTCGGCCATCAAACCTGTTTGTTTCAATACGGCAAGACATTCTGTCAAAATGACCCGATACCGAGTCACCATACTCAAATCGATATCCGATTGTATTGTACACGTGACGGAGGTTTCGAAACATTTGTTGAAGGATTTACAAATTTCCAAAATTTCAAACCAAAAGGACAAAGTGTTTTTGAAAGTATTGATTCTGATATCGTTGAAACGATAACAGAGGAAGTGAGATCTTACCCACAGAAGACAGCATATATCAAGTATAAGGATAACATTGATGGAAGTATTAGTCCATTGAAACATCCGATAAAAATTACTATAAGGGAGGAGGAAGTGTTTGAAGTAAGGTGTCCTCTGCCAAAGGATATACACAATGCAGGGTAAATATAATATAAAGAATTTAAACAAAACATAATCAAATAGTTTCAATTTATAATATCAAAATATATATTGTAAACAATAATTGTATCAAACCAATGGTCGTACACACTTGTTTTGTTTGTAACAGCATGTTTTTATTTTGATTATTGTGAATATAACACATGAGTATGTAGTATATCGTTCTAGATGTGGAACTATTACACTATCTCAGATATGTAAAATAAGTGCGTAGTACTTCTATCTTTACGTATAAAGGTATCGTGGCTTATGTTTTCCAAATCAAGAGGATCCACATTCAACATCTGATCATTTGTGGCAAATGCTTGCAAGGTAACTATGTGATAAATATGGCAAATGTGATGATTGATCGATATAATTTATTTAAAATATACAACAAATAGAAATAAAATAAAATAAAACTTTAATGCGTACTTTATGATGCGCAATCATATCGCAATATTGAAAAGTTCCGTTGATATAGCTTGATTTTGTTCATGCCATTTTATTTTTAATTTTACAAGAGAGTCATGCCCGGATTGTCGCAAACAAATAGTGGAGACTTATTGTGCATATATATTCAATCCTCAAGGCGACTGCATACCTCCGTATATGCTGGATCAAGTTCGTGAAACTCATTTAGTAAAACCACTCAAATATTCGTAATATATTAGTATCTTGATATTATAAGATTATCAGATTATCCGACTTTTAATAGAGAGTATAATAAAAGGGTACTGGTGAATAATGCTATGTTAGAGGAATGGCTGCTTTACGCCCTCAACCGTTTCCTAATTTTCACAAGACTCGTAATGTTATATACAAGCTTTGTACTGTTTAATCATATACACCATGAATAATTTTGATTAAACTAACATTTGTATAGAAGGAGTCGTCACAACCATCTGATATTGAATGGACGTTTGACGTTTTACCTGACAACGGGATCCGGTACAATCTGTCACATTATTCTGGAAGTAAGATTAAATTCTAAAGCTCTTTTTTGCCTCTCATAAACATACTATTTACTGTTATTTCTGGATTTCAAATGAATATTATGAGCAAAGTGTGAACATTACACCTTTCTAGACAATGGTTCATTAAAAGTGTAAAGTGCTTGTATATATTAGTATAAAGCAGAATAAAGCAGTGGTAGAGTATTTCTGTTGGATAGCCATTACTTTAGCATATACTTTATATTTATAACATATGTCATTGTTCCTTATTTTAGTATTGACGAATCCGTCCATGTCCCTAATACCAGCACGTCTTGGTTTTCTCATAATGGGACACGACAACGCTAATGCTATTGTGAGTATTTGGTATGAAACATATCTAGCTTTTTGTTTGGTTTATATAGAAAGCGCTACATAATTATATACTTTATAATAGATGAAACAACCAATACACATTCATTTGTGTATATGGTATTTGGGTTCTTATATATGGTAAGGATATATGAATATATTATCAAGTATGCATATCGTATGGATAATATTCAGGCATTTTAAAAATATTAGCTAAATTGAATACTTTGCATTTAACGCTATAAAACGCCGACTTCAAAGTTGATTAATATAAAATTCTGATGCTCTTGATAATCATAATGGCAATATAGTTAGAATTGATTATCTTAACTGATGTGATACATATTTAGGTATCTTCGATTATTGTCCCTTCAGATTTCAATAATTAATATCCAAAACAAGTAGCATACTATCCATAACTACTAATTTTAGATTCAATTGTTGGATCTCATTTACCATCGCCACCACTACTACGTCATCTCCATGGATAGAGACTCAGCTGTTGGCAGAAATGAAATTCACAAGATAATCAATATGAAATATATGGAAGTCGGAAATGTTCGCGTTCTACCGGAAGAAAGATCGTTCTCGGCATCTTGGGCATCTTACTATTTCCTGCGAGCACAAATGGAGGTGTGTATGTTTGGTGTATTATTATTTATTTGTGTAACGGTACATGTATTTGCAGTCAATACCTTTGCATCAAATGTCATTATAAAACATCGGTTATATGGGGCAAATTAGGCTCCTTTTCATTTGAACGACTATTTATTTATGAATAAAAGCATAATCCTAATCTAATTGTAGTGCTATGAGGAGTTGCTTCGGATGGGTGTTTGGGATTTTGCGATCAATTTAAGTGGACAAGACTTGCCAGTCAGGAGCGTTGAAGACCTTGCAATAATGCTCGCACCATATCGAGGTAGTTTATTCTGTATCTACAGATGGCAATAATCAACAAGTCATGAATTAGTAGATTAGAAGATCACTTGATAACAAGATCATATTTAGTTAACAATTGCCAAAATCATCTTATCATTTATAACTGTTTACTACAAATACATATATTTTCAACAACAAAAATTGTATTATTAATTGGCACCTTGTTTAAAACATTAACAAAATTGACTGATGTAGGAAAGAATCTATTTCGTGTGAACTCAAAAATTGATCCAAATGTGGACGTTCCTGCAACAACGGTCTGGTATGCAAATTAATTCAAAAGGAGAAAAACAAAAACGAATAAAAAAGAACTAAATAAAACATAGTTTAAAGAGCATTTTTTAATTCTATAACTTGGTTTGCAAATTAAATAAAATGAATATGAATTCACTATAACATCAATATACAAGTCTGTAACACTAAAATCATTATAAATATCGAAAAGTGTTTGCTTCCCATGTTAAACTTTGAATTATGAAATATGCTATAGAATTATATAGTTTCACTCTTTAGGCTTAGCTGCAACCGTCATGTCTACAATGTTACATCCAGAGATGCGAGGGCAGGATTTGACACTTATAGTCATGTGAACTTTGGTTTATATAGCAGGTGAGCGATTCACTCTTTTATGTATATTTTATATTATATTCATTCTTTTAACCAAAGCCCTGTTAAAATTATTCATAGGTTTTACTATAGTTTCAATTATATGTTATATAAAATATGCTGACTTGATTTCAGAGATTTCGTTGAGTATGTGATGTCAAGGGAGAGAGGCTATAGAATTGACGCGGCACAATTCTACATGCAAACATCACTTATGGCCGACGAATCATACATGGGGTCTGTGGTGCATCACTCTAATTATAAGTATGTATAGGATATATTACATAGACACATTACTTCATGTTAGTCACATCACATCATGTTAGTCACATCACAGCAATATGTGTCGTTCAGAAGTGAAATGCATTTAGAATATATCACCACAATAAACAATTATCGTTAAATGTGATAGCATAAATATTTACAAGGTAAATATATTCAAAAGGCTTTTCCAAATAATGTTTTCACACTATTAAGATCTTACTCTTTTCCTTGTTCGAAATAACTTATGCTTAAGTAATGTCTTATTTAACAAATAACATGTCATACAAACTTTAAAATTGATGTTTAAAAATAGTGTTTGATGACACAGGCACACGGCTCTCAATGCACATGTTCATGTAACAAAGGCATTTGTTGGAGAGAACGACGAAGGGTTGTGTCGACACATGGATCACACCGATACGTGTGGACGGGTGAGTTCAAAGCATGAATGGGATTAGAATATATATATAATTTTATATTGTTACGAATAAGAGTGTATTTTTCAGAAAAATATATCTACACTTTTAGCTATAAAAAATCAACTTGTATGCAGCTTGTTATGTCGCGTTATTCTTAATGCCTATGTATATTTTTCTGAGATGATACTATGTTTAAAAACACATTGTTTTGCGAAAGGGGCCGCCGGAGCTGAATCCGAATGACTTATCATGGCTTGCATCAATAAGACATCGGTATTTCTTTACGAGGAAATTTAAAACTGACATCAATGATCCAACACGAACGCAAATCATCGATCGTCTTAGAAATAATAGCTACTATGCCGACATTATTGAACATATACCATTAACCTTACAACAGTAAGCCGAGTCATTACATATGCAAATTGCTATAATGATGTTTTTGTTTCTGCAACTGTAGCATGCAGAATGAAAATATTTGCATGAATGATTAAGATTATCTTCATGCTATCTGATATTGTTTAGGGTTTAAAAATGATAAGGAAAGGTAGCTTACAATATGAATTTATCTATGATATTTTAAATAAGCGATGTTTGTATTATCTTCTTCCTCTTGCAATATATATTTCATTTTATCATATTTCATATTTAAATTTATCATTAATCACTTTTGTCAGGCGTTTAGCTGAAAAGGCCCTCTTGACACTATCGCAAAACGGAACAAGGAATGACTTGAATGTCACCAACATTAATATAACCAAACTACAAGTCGTTTCAAAACTGGAGTCCACACATCCTTGCTGCGACAACAAAATATCTGCACCCGAAAATCCTCTCAATGAGTATTCCCTCATCCTCCATTTCAATGTTGTGAGTTGTTGGTTAATTTTCAAAGCAACATCAAAATAACCGATTGCAAATAACATTTTTTTACGCGAGTTCAATATGAAAAATGCACAGCGCTTGTCTATTTGCTATTTACTGTTTTTGAATGTGTTTTATATCCTGATACCAAACAGGATATATTCATAATAAAATATATTTCAAATATTTTGATAAGAGCTTGAAAGTGTGAATGACTTTACACTAATAAAACATTAAATGCTTTCTTTTAAAATTTCATTAATGTAAAATGATCATTAAAACACATTAACTTATTATATTTCATTAAAGAAGTTCATCAATGGAAGCAGTTCCGCAGCCGTTGCGAGCTTGGTATGATTAACTTTTTTGTGATTTGTTGTCAACAATATTGTTTAAAATTGTGTTATAAGAATATCAAAGTATTTTAATCAAATTTATATATACATAGATTCAAAATAGCCATTCTATGCACGTTTTTCAAATTGTCAACTATTTCTAGGACCTTGATCCTGAAAGTTCTCACAGTTGCTATGCTGGTGGTCACATAAGGACAATGTTTGTGACAACGCGGAGCAAAAATGGGAGGTAGGAAATGAGTCTCGGTTTTAAAACTACACACGATTTGCATAATCTAATTTAAAAAATGGCAATCAAACGTTACCAAAATAATAGTTTTGTTGATGATTTAAAAATGGCTCATATTTAGCAACAAAGACGTTTTATAAAGTGATAAATCTGTGACAAAAAGGCAAAATATACAAATACACCACGTTGAATATTTCTATCATATTCTTCTTTTTCTTCTTCTTCATCTTCTTTTTCGTCTTGTTTCTCTTCTCAAATTAAGGCTAAACTCTAAGGAGATGATCATGTTAGCTAAAGCATATTCATTCTTTCATAAAGCATAACCATATAATAATTTCAAACTAGAGATCCAGAATTGAACTCGCTTCCTACTGCAGTGCATCCATCACATGGCCAAGTGCTTTGGATTCATTTGATTCTCTCAACGAATATCGAAGAGCAATGTAAATGTAAGTGCATGATCTGTCTTTACTCTCTATTTATTCATGCATATTTGAATTTATCATTAAAATGTGCTTATAAGATACTTGCTTGGTAACAAAAACGAACTGCTTCGATTAAGTGTTTTTTGTGTTAAGCAGAGAGACTCCTAAATAATATGAATGGCCAAATAAAAACTGATGAGGCATTGATATAAGCTTTCATACTCATATATAATATTGCTTATTTAGATCAAGCACTAAACCAGAATGCGAACAGCAAATCTTTTATCAACTTCAAGTTACCCTATAATATTCTACCGCACTGGTGGGGCCCACCTAAACCCCCAAATCCCAAGTACATGAAACAATTTGATATCCCGGTGGAGGTGACCATATATGAAAATGCCACGGTAATATATCGGAATAAACATGTAATTGGAAAAGCCATGTTGGGTGAAATAGGACCACGTGGACCTAAACCTGTAAGTCAAATACACATAAGATGTTTATGGCTTTATAATTATTATTTTTTGAATATGATTCTTATCTATGATAAGCATTATTATTGCGAATCGGCTATATTGAGTAATGCTTTGCATCAATATGAACATATTTACGTTTTTTGATCTATCTTCTTGTCTATCATGTCTTTTCATATCATAACTTGAAATTAAAACTTGAGTTATAGCTTTATTATATGTTCATACATATCAGATAGAAATAGATGGGTTTACTCTGAGAATTAAACTACAATGGAGATATTTTATGGAAGGAAAACATATTGTGACATTACAAAGAGTACGTTCTTGTAATACTATTTTGTAATATTATATTTGTATCTTTAAAAGCAGAATTACTTATTAAATAGTGTTTGATAGTGTTTACAAATATAGAAAAATACACCTTCACATTTTTTATATAAATGTACACAAGACTTTTATATTCTTGCACAATAGTTTTCAAAATATTATAAACACCATATACGAAATATTGTTGATAGATCGATGATCCAAATGGATTTATCTATAAACAGTCAATCATGCTGGTCAACATCAATAACACTAACTCTTTTCAAGAAGGTAAAATACTCATATTACTCAAAAATATATAAGAGTTTCTGCACCTGTGCACATATTCTTATTTACAGTATGGTTATAGATATATGTGAATATAATATAATTTATTTTTGAATCAATACATAAAGAATATATTGTCTATTTTATTTAATGCTGTTTGTTGCATTACATATATTTTGTTTCCTTTTTAGAGAAAACTTTGAATTATTTCATCGTCAAACATGTCGCATGGGAAAGTGAACTAGAAAGCGCAAACTATTACATCAATGAACCTATGGAAGATATACAGGACCACAATGCATTGTTGCATATACCTCTGCAAAGCAGAGGAGATGTCAAGGTAGCAAATAATTTTGTAATAATAGTTAAACACTAGATACCAAATCACATTACTTTTTGTTTGACGTACAAAGGACATTATAGGAAAAATGATAAACAAAGCTTTGACAGATATATCTTCTTTTTTATAAAGAAATCTATGTCTTTAAACACCTATATATATTAGATGTTATTGCTCTGATAACCTTAGGTATCGCAGAGACAAAGACGTTTTAAAATGTAAGTATTTACGATAGTAAATTGCTTATTGATTCAATTTATCAAATAAATAAAAATCACTGGTTTGAATATTATTACATTTTTCCTATAAATAGACTTTTTTTATACATATATATTCCGCTAAACAAATATTGTTCTATTTTGAAATAGCAAAAACATAGCTAAGACTTATCACGAGAATCAGCTTTCACCTCGAATGCAATATCTGGTGACTGTCGAATACGCGTTTGGGTTATTTTTACTGTTTGGTATCATCTTAGCAATAAGGTTAGTGTGAAGTCAATCAATGTTGTTGAAAGTCAAATTTACTTTAAATGATGTTGCCTTTAATCTCGTTTTAATTCTTTTGAAGCTTAATGTAAAAACAATATGGGAGCTGTTTATATATTTGCGAGTTGATAATTGTTTATGTTTAATGATTATGTTGTATGCGCGAAAAACAATGTTGAAAAAAGCAAATGTTGATATGAGCTTTCATCCAACAGAAATCGCCTCAAGATCTCGACAAACCGGAACAGAAAGACACAAATAAACACCCATTGGTCAACAAATCCCAAACAAACATGTAAATACATAGTTGTATTCGCTGCCGCATATCACACTTTGGCAATGGTAATCTATTTATTTCCTATCGCAAAAAATGATATTCCTCACGTCGAGAGATATAATGATGAGATGTGACAATAAAAAGGTTGAAAGTTCTATTTCTTACTCTCTGTTTGCTGTATACAATGCCTCTCAAATGTCTATGAATATGCACACCCGTTATCAAAAATATTATGCTAAACTCAAAACATAACCTCCAGCAAACTCTTTTACTATTGAATTTAAAATGGTCCGTGCACAAATAACTGATCTGAGTTTGAAATGCAACACTTATTGACCATATTTTGAACAAATTAAATAATCTTGAAATATCTAGTAATGTATTTTAACACGCGGGCAATATTAATAGTTCAAATTTATGAAAAATATCAACTATAACGATCATCATTTAACAAATATATACAAATACCAATATATATCATAGCACGCACATCGAGCAAAAGGTGACAACGACATACTTTTACAAGTAGGATATCATTGAAATGCGGATTTGATTTGCTTCCATATAGCGAGTGTATCTTTCCTGAATTGCGTATTAAAGTACAATAAGATCAAAAAGTTAGTGTTGTGATTTATAAACGATAAATAAATAACATTGTAATGATTGACTAACCCTGATGATACCAGTATATCAGGGATAAACGAAGCAAAGAAAATAGTTGTCATTACACCAAATACTTTCATTGTTTCTATATGGATACCTATTTGGGCCCCATGTTTTAATTTATCTGCCCTTTTTCTTTGTCCTGTGAGTTTTATTGATGTAATATTTCTAGAAATATATGTTACTTTTTCGGTGCACTGTGCGCGTAGGTCTTTTGGTTTTACTTTCTTTCCTTGTTTGTAAAGTTTCAGAGCTATCAAACAATGCGAAGCGCTAAGCACTGCCACATATGTTACAACTTCACTTGTTATAACAATACTAGCAATATATTCGGCATTTGTGTCTAAAGAACTTGTATTGTATATGATCAAAGCATTTAACAGGCTTAGGGAAATTACAATAAGTAGTACAAATCTGGCTCGCTTGTTTGATTGGGCAAATGAAAACGGTTTATAAACGGCATAAAATCTGTTTAAAGCAATCAGGGTTAATAACTGAAGATAAATAAAGTAACCTGTTACAATGCAGTATGACAACTGAATCAAAGGAAATTCATTGCCCTTTTTGAATTCATTTACATAATGTGTAAGAAATGGATACTGTGGACACACTATTACACACATAAAAATATCAACCACTGCTAAAGCTATGATGTATGTATCGGTCTCCTTAATATCCAATTTCCTCCCTTTCACATATATGATAAATCCATTGAAAGCGCCTCCAGTAAATAAAATAAATGTTACAGCTATGATATGTATAGCGATTGGTGAATGTGTGTTCGAGTTCATTAGCGTGCTAAATTGCGACATATCGAGATAGCTATTTATGTATCGTAGGAATTGATATTAGTTGAATAAAAAAAATAAAAGCATGTTCTATTTCAGTTTGATTTGCTGAAATTTGATATGCATCTAAAACTCGTAACAGTTTAATATCATTAATCCTTTCAGTCATCATCAATATTTATCTTAAATATTTATCTGTTCTTTAATGCATCTTTCTGCTTCAGATTGCAAACCCGCACATGAATATTTAAAAATTATGTTCTTTTATGACAACTTTTATGACAAAATTCTAACATTTAACAAGCTTATATATTGTAGAATCTTTATTTATATACTCTCCTACATCTTAATTAAGATATAAATTCTCGTTCGTCACATGGGATGATATAGGAATAATTACTTGCTCATCCCGGCCAATGTAAAAGAGGCCAAATTAAATGGGGTTTCGTATCATGTATTTATCTTTCCCTCATGAAATTACATCCATCGCTAACTATTAACACTGTAAATCCGGATATGAACCAGGATGGTATTAGTATAATTTATCTGAACAGCTTCAAATGAGCATAATTACCAATCCCATATTTTCCATTTACAGTATGAGACATGTTCTCACGAATACCTGTAATTTATGTGCAAATTACAGGAAAAGGCATGGGGCTTATTTCGATACGATACGATGCACAAATTATGATTTTATACGTTTATTCATTACGTTTCATAGTGACTAGAGAGTAACTAATGTCATTTCCTCATATTATTGCAATACTTCATAAATACCATGAAAAATCAGAGTAAATACCTATCAGACATTCTAGTCAAATATCAGCCATTGCGTGTTTTAAGGTCTCAAAATAAATATATTTTAGTATTTCAGTAAATAAGTAAAATATTTATGTAGCTATCTATAATTCTAATCATTTTTAGCTAAAGCGGGTGAGCTAAAGCAAGTGAAGGGCTTTATTAAAAACCACAATTAAATCATAAGTCGTTTAAAAGCGCCAAATAATTATAAACTTAGCTTCAAATAACATAATTATTGACAGGTAATTCGTAAGTATATCCATGCGGATCGTCATCTTGCTGTTTAATTTTCCAAATTTGCCTACCATCTTAAATTATTTTTTCATCATACTTATATTTTATGTAAGTGGTTGCAACTACATGAATGCGTCACAAAATCAGAAAGGTATCTTAAAGTCCTATTCATGTGTCATTCTGCCTATTCTAAGTCGATTTATTCGGATGTTTAACTACTTTTGATGTACAAAGCATAACTACAAGTATTATCTTATACACTTTTAAAGACTTGTAATATTGTTTTAGTTACAAATAGAATTACAAATTAAAGAAAAATCATTTCTTTAATGTTAACCAATATTTCAAAGAGAGACAAAACAAGTACACATAACAACTTTTGACAATGTTGTAAAGGGTGTACAAGCATATCCATATTTCTAAAACGTTTGCTTACTTAAATAGTAAGGAAAGTAAAGCCATCCAGGAAACCGCCACAAAAGTCGGAAAACGTTAAAAAGATGTAAACAAGGGGTCCCCACTGTTTGAAGGAAATCTTGTTAACCGTTAAAGCTTAAGTTTAAAGAGAGTTTAAGCCCACACGACAGACCCATTGTACTTAATTAATTTTTAATACACGATTACATCTATTAATTCACAAAGCGCTTATCTAACATTCGCACCAAACGCACGAAATATGAAATTTTCTTAGTTATCACACAACAATGAAAAAACAATCAGCAGACCGTAACTAATAAAATGAAAAAAAAAGGTTTTCAGCTTCTTTCTATTACCCCTGCAGGGCGAGAAGAATAGGCCCCAGCTTTTGCGCAGGGGCCATGCTAATCTTCTCTGTATCGTTCCAATTTTAATATATGTATTACGTAAGTAATACACTTTAA
>LQRL01121586.1:0-10189 GCA_001703475.1 Hydroides elegans
AAATTATGATGTTTATATACTAAAATTGTATGGCAATTGAGCTTTGGCCTTTGGAAAATAAATTTTGATTTGCAAACAATGAGCCTTTATGAGAATCCCAAAAGCATCAAATGACACTTCCATATATTTTATTAATTTAAATATAAAAGCCCTTTCATATCACTATGGATAATGGACAAAGCCATCATGAATTTGCAATCTTAACATGAACGCTTAATTAACGTCAATTTTTACAATCAAAACATGAAAGTGAAATCGTCCCTTCTCTGAATAGCAATCCACCTTCGACTCTATTGCAATCGAAACATGAAAGCAAACTCACATGCGAAAACCCTAAACCTAATTGCAATCGTAATCGCGAATGCCTCTCTAAGCATTGCTTTGAACTGTTGAGTGAACTGTTTAACTCAAAGCACTGTGTGTACATTTCCAAATAGCAAACGAATTCTTTTAAGTTTTGTAAAAAAAAAAAACGGTTTTTAAAATTCTTAAATGAAAATATAAGTAAAACATATTTTACAGTTTTGATACAAAAAACAAAGTGGCTTTTCTCCACTTTTGACAAAATAATGCTGTGCTTTTCTCCTAGTGTACAAAAATGCTGGGGTTTTCTCCACCTGGGCTCAATAATTGCTATCTGACTTTTTTTCTCTTAATTTCAAGAACAAAAACTTGGGTCAACAAAGATAAAGATGCTTCTCACACAAGACGCTTCTATATCTATCACGATAAGCTCTTTTGTTGGCGTCATACACTTTGTGCAAACACTATTTGGTTGAAGGAAAGCGCGGAGGCCTGCGCTTATCTGCGTACGAAAATCCTCGGATTCCTTCGGATTATCCGCAGGAAACCGCGTATGCCTTGGCCCTCTTAAAAGATCACTAGTGTATATATATATATGTGAAACAACAAGAGGAATATTATGCTCGGTCGAGCATATAAATCTGCTATCTTTGTTTTATGAGAAATGAAATTGAAACCTAATTTATCTAGACCATATTTGCATATAAACATTGTTTCTTCCAAGCGAGTTCTTAAAAATATAATATCTCTTGCTTCACTTAAATAACAACACCCTTTAATGCAATGGTTTAATACATGCATGCGCTTAACTCAAACAACAAAACATAAGAAAGGCTGTCCTAACGATGCATTTGCACTTTGACGCAATAATTACGTCATATTTACATCGACAATGCCCGCCTACTCAGCTTCCACTCTATTGAATATGCGTTTTGATTGACGTGTGTTTAACTGCATAAAAAGTCAATGGGCATTTGGCATTGCTAATTAAAGGCAGCCAATAAGAGAAGACAAAATAAGGTTGGTTCAAGGGTCAACTTAGCTTAATAGAATAATGTCATGCATTTGAAGCTTTACGGGGATGTCGTGAGATTCGATGTCGCTTACATACAAACATTTATATTTTCCACGTTTATTATCAACCAAAGCAAATTTTCATAATTTCAACCAGCCGATAAATAATTTCATGTTATATGTTACAGTATGGTTTACTTTTGATGTTTGTTCATAGCCCCTAAGACAAGTTATGTGGGTGACACATTTTGCAAATAAAAACGGACCGAAAATATTACCTGCTCCGTTTTCGTAAACGAAAAAGATAACAGATAATAAGCTTGCCGATTGACCTAGAGTTTTAAATTAGACCTTGGAGTTTCATATTTGACGTTGGTGATTCATATTTGACCTTAGAACTTCATAGTTGACCTTGGAGTTTCATATTTGACCTTTGAGTTTCATTATTTGACCTTGGAGTTTCATATTTGACGTTGGAGTTTCATATTTGATCTTGGGTAGTTGGCCCGACAGGTCATGGATGTCTTAAATAATATTTGATGCTTGACTGATCTTATGTTTTTCATTTGACATTTTACAATGTGAATTTATATCGAACTTGAGCATTCTTTCAGACTGAATCGGTGGTTATTCAGAATGCCCTTGAACTGATCTAGGGACATAAATGTATCATAATGACCTCATATTCCAACGGAGACTCGGGGTACTTTTAACAGGGTGACCAGTCTCCAGACAGTATAAAATCCCTGATTTGTTCCCTGACTTTCCCTGATATTTTCCCTGTTCCAAGATGATACTTTATAACCAACTATAGCTAAATTTAGTCAATATTCGAGCGCCGACGGCGTTAGCCAAAACGTTTAAAGAGAAGCTATAGTATGCGAGCGCCCAAGGCGCGAGCGAAAATTTTTAGAGAAATAATTTTAAGAGATAATATAACGAAATTCCCTGATTTTTTCCCTGATTCATTATGAAATTCCCTGATTTTTCCCTGATTTTCTCCAAAAAGGTCGATTTTCCCTGATTTGAAAACGTGACTTTGAAATTCCCTGATTCTCCCTGATTTTCCCTGACGCTGGTCACCCTGTTTAATGACTTAAGATTCCCCCCGCTCACCTTGCGTATTATCCTCACAATCCTAAATATCTTGCATGACCATTATGTAAGTATTTCAGAAGACGTGTTCTAATTATTTTTTTTCACTTAACTCACCTTGAGTATTATCCTCATCGTCATCCGAAATATCCTGCGTGACCATCTGCGAGTCATGTCGATCATCCTCATCCTCTTCATCATCCTCATCGTCATCTTCTTCATGGTGTGCTTCGATCTCAACCACGATGTCATGTTCCGAGGCTTCACCGCTATGGCGCCCACCCGATACTGGATGAAAAATGAAAATGTTAATCCTGTGGATAAAATTGTTCTGAAAGCAAGTTTGTCCGTGCGTGCATGCATAGGCTATGTTTGTTTTTAAACACCTCATTGATTTGGAGATGGTATTAAAATTTATCCAAGTTGGTTAAATATAACCAACACCTACCTCCATCCATGAGCAGTTCGCCCAGCACTTGGTCTTCGGCATTTCGAGCGCCTTCACGTTGCAACAGCTGGTCAAGCACTTCCTCTAGAGCAGACTCCTGCAAATAAAAAAGGGAAAGCGTTAAGGGCCGACCACACGAACGCGGTAATTTTACGGAATTCCTTTATGGTGTTTTTTATGTTATCGTTGCTTAGCCTAGTGTAAGTCTTAATCGAGTGTAAGTCATGATGATTCTCATACTTATTCCCCAAATTTACTGTTTTAATCATACATACAATGTACATGCAGCTTATGGTTAGAGATAAGCCGATCTCCGTTTGCCAACCCCCTCCCCCCCCCTCTTAATGAAAAATGCCACGGGCATGCCTTCTCATAAATCCTGATTTCCCTCCATCTCACCTATAATATGTAACATAATGGTTCGAATCTACCCCTCTATCCTCCCCGAAACCCTAACCTAACCCACATTTCATTCAAAACACACTCACAGCCCCTGCGGCCTGTTCCACCGCCTCCTCCAGGGCCGCTGCCTCTTGTTCGGCAACGTCGTGTTGCGACGTCTCAGCGAGGCCCTCGTGTTGCGACGTATCGTGCGTGACGTCCTCGATTTGTACGTCGCTTGGCAGCGGGTCTGGCTGCAGCATGTCGTCTGTTTCACATGCAAAAATGTGAATTATATTATAGTGTATAATGTATTTATGTAGAATATTATGGGAATACCTTATGAAGGTTCAATATTGTTAGGTGTTTATTGCACGAAGGGGTCAAATTGGATGCATCGAAGCCGAAGGCTGAATGCATCCAATTTGACCCCTGAGTGCAATAAACACTAACAATATTGAATCTGAATATTGTATTCCCTTTATTACATGGAATACCAAAGAAAAATGTTACTGAAAAAAGTTATTTTTTTGCCGTGTCATAGTGAGCGATAATATAATATGTTTAATAATATTGACAATCAGGGTGGATTACGCATATAAATCATCTAGGATGAAAAAATAATCTATGTGAAGTCAACTATTCAAACATTAATTCATGTTTATATTGTTTTAATATGAACATTTGAATTCGGAAGTGCCATCGGAATATAGTCCGGGTGCAATACACAGAAATATTGCATCATAGCTTTTCCTTATCATTTCTTTAAGCGATGCACCCTGACCATGTAGTAAATGAGGTATACAACGTTGTCCCATCACATCAAACATAATTTTGAAAAATTGCAATGAACCAATAACTGGTCTTTAGTACGTTTCCTTGCCATTCGCTTATACCTTTAATTACTATTTAGCAACTAATTGCAATAAAGTATGCAATCAATTTGATGAATTCGCTTACCTGGTCTAGTCGCCAACGTGCCATCGCTCGGAGGCTCAACCACCGATGCCACCAACGACGCAATATCGCCGCCGACGTCGACCGTGACTGACGTCGCGTTAGCACCTGACGTCACATTGGTCGATGACGTCGTTCCTCCTGATTTCGGTTTGTTCGATTTGGACGTCGTCGAGACGGTTTGCGGCTGGTTGACGATGCGTGAGAGGGTTTCGAGTGGTCTGAAAGTGGAAAATGATGGTTTAATACATGATAAAATATAGAATGATAGAAATGCGAATGTTAGAAATGAAAAGTGAAGAATGATATATCAATCGCTTCCGCGGCAGATGAAGATAATGGAGATGACAGAGAGCGAGATTATAAAACCAAATATAAGAAACATACATACATGTATGGAATATAACACATATTCTAACCCTCATTTAATGTTAAAACAAATGTACCATGCAAAACCCCTTCATTACCTATGCGTACCTTAGCGCGGCACTCATAGTGGTAGCCAGATTAGGACCCGACAAATCGAGACTGCGGTATGCGAGCCAAGTCATTTACTAGGCCTTTCTTTAATAGCAATTTGACCATGTTGTTCATAAGACATAAAACCTACAACCTTCTAACCCCACATACACGTACCTTAAGGCTGCGTTCATAGTGGTAGCCAGATTAGGACTCGATAAATCGAGACTGTGTGGTATGCGAGCCAGGTCATTCACTAGGCCCTTTTTCAATAGCAGTTTGACCATGTTATTCATGGCATTAGCTGAGTGAGGCGGCGCTATTGAAAGCCAAACGTCTGATACCAACATGCCAAATGGCAAAACAAGTAAACCCGTCAATATCCTGTACCTTAACGCCGCATTCATGGTGGTTGCCAGATTTGGACTCGACAGATCCAGGCTATGCGGTATGCGAGCCAAGTCATTCACAAGGCCTTTCTTCAACAGCAGTTTGACCATGTTATTCATGGCACTGGCTGGATGCGACGGCGCTATCTAAGCCAAGGGGGTCTAAAATCAACATGTCTAGAGGCAAAACAATTAAACCTCGTCATATCCTACCTTAGTGCCGCGTTCATAGTGGTAGCCAGATTAGGACTCGACAGATCAAGGCTATGCGGTATCCGAGCCAAGTCATTCACGAGCTCTTTCTTCAACAGTAGTTTGACCATGTTATTCATGGCATCGGCTGGATGTGACGGCTCTTTTTTTTGTGCAAAACTTGTTCAAAATCAATGCATGCCCATATCCTACCTGAGTGCAGCATTCATAGTGGTAGCCAGATTGGGACTGGATAAATCCAGACTATGCGGTATGCGAGCCAGGTCATTCACTAGGCCTTTCTTTAGTAGTAGCTTCACCATGTTATTCATGGCATTGGCTGGGTGAGGCGGCGCGTGTTTGAAGAGTGAATTGCTGGTGTTGCCGGGTGATGAACAGGAGTCCATGACGGTGCTGCAAAAGCAATAAATTGTTGTATTTGAATAATTATATTTACTTTTAATAATAAATACACTGAGATGATTGTTCCTTGTTGTCGAGTGATAAACAGGACTGCATTACAGTACTGCATAACAAAATAAACATTGAAAGACGAAATTATAATATCAAAACTGTTTACAAAGCATTGACATTTTGATCGAAATTTGAAAACCTGTATATAAAGAGTTTATCATATTTATCAAGTGTTTTGTTATCAATAGACATTTCAATAGTGTTTCATTCATCATATCTCAGATTCAAGTCTTTCTTACTTTATTCATCATTAATTAATTATCAATCGATTGATCAGGCTGTTCTATAGAAAAAGTCATACGTCCATTTAGTCACATTCTTGAGCCAGTGACTACTATCTTGATATTCCTGACGCTTCCTAGATTTTCCTCTTCTTTGTTGTTCTTCCTTCCTCCTTTAGATACCTATTTCTTTCATTCATTTCTTTCCATTTTTTCTTGCGTTTTTAAATCAACACCTTTTTCATCAACATACCTGATGAGATCTGTAAGTGCCTGTACTCGTCTGTGTTTCTCGTCGTTTTCGGGCTGGGCGAGTGCCCGTTGTAGGGCGCCCTTGATCTCGCCCACAAGGGAGTTTTGATCTTTTATTCCTTTAGATATCTACGTTTTCATTCAATTTCTTTCTTTCTTTTCGTTTTTTTTCTTTCTTTTTTTCTTAATCCATGCTTTTATCAACATACCTAATGAGATCGGTAAGTGCCTGTACCCGTCTGTGTTTCTCATCACTTTCGGGCAGGGCGAGTGCGCGTTGTAGGGCGCCCTTGATCTCGCCCACTAGGGAGTTTTGGGCCTCGGCGCTGTGATTTGAAGCGGCTAGAGCGGCGATCAGTACCTTTATTGCAAGAAAAATTCAATTTAAGATTTATTGATTATGAGTAATTCCCATTGAACCGATAGAATGTTCGAATCCGGGGTCGAACCCAAGGACTCATGTGAGTTTTTTAGCGTAAGATACATGAATGTGGCTTTTCATTACAAGTCCGTTTTCATTAAAATATAGCGGTGATTCCCGATAGCCTACTCTATATAACAACCCATAGAACGCTTACTCTACTCAGTATATAACCTAATCGTTGCAGGATATATACCTTAGTGAGTGCCGGACAATCTTTGTCATTCACTCCCGTGTCTAGCGGCGCTTGCAGTAGCAGGTGGTCGAGAATGAAGGAGAGGGCACTACAGTCCTGGAAAAAAGGAAAAAATATACGTTATCTGTGGTCAATTGCATTTTATCTTTTCATCGTAACTAAGCCATAGTGCATAATAAATAGGCAATAATCATCAACCTGCCTGCATATGATCACATCCCACAAGCAAGTGAAGCGCTGTCTTGCAATGGTCACAACCTGCATACGACCACACCAACTCCGCCGGTGTTACGTGCGAGAAAACCTGCCCAACTTTTAAACCCCCTTACGCTATGTGCTCTTTATAAACATGATTAAAAGCTCACATTCGTGAGGGGGGTTTAAGTTTTATCAATAATCACGAGACGGTGCAGGTTTTCCTTCACAACGAGAAAAACATTAGGTTCACCCTGTGCGAGAAAAACCCTATCGTCTTATCTGTTTAATCAAGTATTTAGCGGTGATACCTTATCATGTTTAAAGATAACATGGTGTGTTTTATTTGAAATAAAATAAATATAAAAATGAAAATACCATCTGATGCCAGTATATTTTATCAAATTCAACCTATAACTTTAATTATGATAGAATGTTTCAGTCTTACATTTCATACTAAAATGTATCTTTTATGTAAAAAAAATAAGGTTGCCATTATTATCAGGGTTATCATTATAAGTATTCATATTTTTTGCAAAAATGTAACTCGTGGTGTATATAAAAGTGAGATCAAAATTTTCTTAAGTGTATCAGTTATGGTCACCTAAACAAAATTTATTAAACGCCTTTTTATATGAAATATTATTCCAAAAAAAGTTAGGAGTTATTGAACTTTTATTTCTAATATTCAACACACCAAGTCGCCAAAAATATAGCTCAAATATTTGCAAAACATTTTCTGAACCAGGCAGGTTTTCCTGCACGCATGCGAATGCATTTAAGAAAACCCCACGGGTTTATTTAACCAGGCAGGTTTTCCTGCATGTAACACCGGCAAGCGTTACACGGCCGATTCGGGCATTAGCGGTTGTTGAGCTTTTTCCTTGTTCATTAGCTCTTTGATACTCTAATCGGTCGCGGTTGTAGCTCTAATAGTCTATAAAGTTACCACACCCCCCTTCCTTTCCTTTGCTAAGAGAATATCATATTTCTTATCTCCCCGATTGAAACTATCGTCGATTTAACCCCAATTTACCTCAACCACGAGCTCCGATTGCCCCGCCGCGAAGTTATATTGCGTTATCATCACCGCACAGCCAGCATACGATAGCACCAACTCAGCAAGCAAGCGTAACATATCCTTTTCGAGCATATTTTTATTAAGTTCTATTATTATGAGCAACCATCACTTACCTCAACCACAAGTTCCGACTGTCCTGCTGCAAAGCTATATGCGTAATTATCAACGCACAACCAGCATACGATCGCATTAACTCAGCAAGCAAGCGTAACATATCATTTTCGACCATCATAATCATTTTATAACGCACTATCATTCTGAATAACCATCACTTACCTCAACTACGAGTTCTGACTGTCCCGCCGCAAAGCTATGCTGCGTTATCATTACAGCACACCCTGCGTACGATCGCACCAACTCAGCAAGCAAGCGTAACACGGCCGATTTGGGCATGAGCGGTTGCTGTGCTTTTTCCTCGTCCATTCGCTCTTTGACGCTCTTTTCGGTTGGTGTCGCAGCGGCGTTGCTTGTGTTGGTTGGATCGCTACTGGTTGGGTTGGCGTCTTGGTTGGTGGTGGTGGATGTATTGGAGGCGGTGGCATCCTGCATGAAGAAGCACGGTTAATCGACGTCATAGTTATTAGAGTTAAAATTTAGTATTCATCATAATTTTTTAAGAATCGATGTTAATGACAATAAGTACTTTTGAATATTTAATTAAACAGCTTATTCTAAACCATCAATCATATTCTTAAAAAAAAATCTCTTAAAATGCGTCTGACACTTTCAATTTTATCAGTGAATTTATAAATCCCCATATTAGATTTAACGATATTTATATGAAACTCGATAGTATAAGCTATCTAAGGAAAAAAGCTTCAATTGATAGACGAATTTCCCACCTGGTTTTGGTTGGAATCCGTTGCGGTGGCGTTGGTTGTCTGGTTCTGATTGGACGAGGTCGGTTGACTGGTGGTTGGACTCTCTTCGCTGGCATCTGAAGCTTGGCGCTAAACAAAATAGATGTCATATTTTTATAAGCGTTTTGCTTTATGGTGTTTTTCATTTATGACGGTAGTATTATGGTTTTCTATGCACAGATACATGTACAACGAGTTCCAGAGATATTCTTCTGCTAGCCTTAGAACCTATTATACTACGAAATAATAGGGCCTATAACACGAGACGCTTTCATCTTATGACAAAGTTTCAAATTATCACCAAATGACCCATGATATGCATGTCCACGTACATGTACTATGGCCTGTGAAGTTAACCTCTAAATTTCATTATCATCAATCTATTTGACCACTTGCATTAAACGCTCTGTATTTGCCCATTATACAGTATGTTACTTTACAGTTAACCTAAACATTCGAGCTTCATGTCATTTGTAGCGACATAATTTGACAGATGAATTTGTGCACGAAAAGTCATGATATTATGTACATTGTATTCGACCTATAAATAATATTATCTAATTTGGCTTTTATGCCATTTTGGCGACTTACATTGACTGCAGATGGGAAGCCGCTACTTAGTCCGGTCGCACGCGCCAGTATCTCCATCTCGCGGTCGCCCTCAACAATGGCGTCCATGATATCCTGTGTGAGATGTCAAATAAAGGATGATTAATGGAAAATAGTCTTAGTGAACTGCACTTAAACTAGAAGTTTTTTTTAGGTCACCAAATAACTGGTTAATACGCTCCAGTATCTCCATCTCGCGGTCGCCGTCGACAATTGCATCCAAGATATCCTGTGTCAGGGTGAGAAAGCAGAGGATGGGTTATTAATGGGATGACAAGAGAGAAAGCGGTATTTCAAGAGGATATTTAAGTAAGAATAGTCTATCGTCAAATCGTGACGGGGTGAGAAAGCAGAGGATAGATTATTTAGGGGATGACAAGAAAGATAGCGGGCAAGAAGGGTATTTCAAGAGGATAGAAAATTAAATGGAAATAGTCTATCGCAATGGCACCTCAGCTGCTTAACAGTCACCTCGCACAACTAATCCGTTACAAACAGCAGAAAGCGCTAAATAAAAATGCGTAGTACACATGGACACATTTAACGTACACTACAGTGTATGTACAATGCAGTGTGGCCTTAGACTTTGTACCCCATCTCACACCCCAATGCCCTTGCAACCCCCCCCCCCCCCCCGGCCCC
>LQRL01121596.1:9987-40377 GCA_001703475.1 Hydroides elegans
TATGGTTAGTTTGGCGTAGCTCAGTCTATTTTCTAGTAAATAATACCATCAGAAGGGTTGATAAACCTTTAAAATATATTTTTATTGAGCTTTCCCCTATAGAACCCTATCGTGTGACATGCCGTTTTTGCCACTTTTTGCCTTTTCAACCACTGTTTTGCACAGGAAATATATTTTTAAACCGGGTTTTCGCGATTGGTTTTAGGAAAGACTAGTTCAAGCTTCAATTTCACACACTTATATGCCATTTTATTCGCAATTATTATTTTTTATTAGCGTGTGACACCTAATTTTGCAAGTGGTCGATCCTTATTGACATTGGCCCAGGTACTTTTTTCTCTGCGATTTACCTAAAATAGTAGATGGGTTTAGATGGTGTTTAGATGACTAATGAATCAATTGCGGTTTTATGCTGTTATAATTTTTTAGTTACCGTATTTCTTATGTTAGATATCAGGTTGCATTTGTTTTTTTTGTGATTTTTTTTTTGTGAAATGACACATCTCTGAACTGTTAAGCAAAATGGTAATCGGTTGGCATTTTTATCAGCTAGCTCAAACACTTTCAATAAATTGGCCGACATTCTGAATCGGCAATCTATAAAAAAAAAACATTTTTGACATGTATCAGTGAACTGACACTCCTGTCCTCGTCATATAACGCAACCTCACTTTTGTTTTTGCGCTGCAACAGATACTCTCTTCGCTATTCGTTTTAGCTTCAAAATTCTTTCCTTTCAGTGCCAAAGTAGCCTCAACATTACCTTCGTTTATATGTCTTGATTTTCTATAGAAAGAACCCATGTATTTTCATATATAATTTACATATAAGTATAAAATCGATGTTAAAAATATTTAAAAAGCCATAGTATATTTGTTCATTTATAAACAATCTATTAATATTGCAAATGTAATAAAACATTTTTACATGTGTATTTTAATTTATAATTCATAATGCATTTTCATAATGCAATCTTTTTAAATGTACCTGAATTGGGGAATTTTTCGATGGTTGTGTGTCATTACTCATTGTCATTGAGGGATATTATCTGACTAACCTCATTCGTAAGAGGCATAGTTCTTTAATCCATGTATCTCAAATTAATTATATGATTTTATATGATTTTATATTATATCCTTTGACATTAAATGCAAATAAGAGTTTAATCATAAAACGAAGTGCCTAAATCTATATATTACCACTTTTTGATAAATATAGCTGATAATCTAATGTGTTTCATAGTTTTATAAAAATGTTATCTATTAATATCGAATAATATGATAGCATATTAATTCGATTGGATATAAAATCTAAATCATATACGCTAAATTTTATAAATTTGATCTGAATTTGCCAATGGCTACCTTATTTATGAAATCTCTTAGTATAATTTGTTCTATCATATCCAGCTGATGACATAAATTTCATTTTACATTAAGATCGATGGCAACCCCTAGATGAAAAGTTTTTTTTAATGGAAAACCAAGTCAAACAATCATTCACTGGTTTATATACATTCTAATCTACAGTCTTATCTATCCTAATAACATAGATACCGACCAGAAATCAGAATATAGTTTCAAATACATATTAACCGTTCCAATGAGATTGGAAAATGCATAAAAATGTAATTACCCCGAGTAGGGAAAACA
Organism: Hydroides elegans; assembly: GCA_001703475.1. NCBI lineage: Eukaryota > Metazoa > Annelida > Polychaeta > Sabellida > Serpulidae > Hydroides > Hydroides elegans. The sequence goes on from LQRL01121596.1 coordinate 11,640, forward strand.
TATTATCTCACCATCAAAGCTAGTAGAGACAAATTACATATACACTTCCCAGATTTCGAAAAGACATTGTATATTTAAACTTACCGATAAAGGGTGTTGAGACATATTAAAGATAAACATCTCAGATTTGCAAAAGATGTTTGAACATTAACTCCCCGAAGAAATCTGCAAGATATATATATAAACATACCTCAAAACCACCAACATGCATGAACGTAACGCAATAAATGCATAATACATTGAAACTTTTTTGACAAAGGTAAAAGTGTTAAGCACTGATTCTTTAGTCAATATAATATTTTAAATGTTTTTTTTTTGAATTTTGGAGAAAAAAAACAGGGTAGAATGTTAAAAGTAAAACGTTTAATTCTTGGTTTTTATTTAGCTGGAACGTATTTAGAAGATAGGCTACCAATAACAAATAACTTGTAAAACGTAGCGGGCTGCCCCAGATGAATCACCGACAAAATCTATTCTAGTTACATTCTGTGGGGCCATACCTACCTCTTCCCCACCATAGAGATTTTTGTTGGGTACCTGTCCTTTAATATTGTTTGCCTAGACCCGGTGTTTGGTCCCGATAGACAGCACCATGCGCCTATGACTAGTCCTGTATCGGGCTACATGCTGAGTCATATGTGGCTGTGGCAGGAGCGCCAAAAGTTGACTGAGGGGGCATTGACCCTGTTGCACTAGGTCGCCTACTAACAGGAGTAGGAGCGTCAGTAGTGCCTGGATGGTGGGCGCACGAGACTGCTCGAAACCAGGCGGGGGCTGTTCAGTGTCCTGTGTCCTAGAGACGGTTTTCCTGCGATTCTTCCGACCCTCAAGGAACGAAACTTGTCCTGCTTGGTCATGTTTGGTTACTCACTATATGTGTTTGCGCTTGTTGCAGAGGCTGTTGCATCAGTGAATGATTTTGCTTACATCATTTGAATAAGTGAAAGAGACTGCTGCCCCAGGGGAATATTTGGATGTTAGTGCTAGGCACTGCCGGACGACGACTTAAGGGCTTTGCACTAGTTAGGTGGTTTGGTTCAGAAGGGAACAGCACCCCCTAAATCTATTTTAAAAATATTTAAAATGCCATATTAAATTTATACCATTTATAAACAATCTATTTATTATTATTTAAATGTGATTGATTGATTTAACAGATTTATAGGAGTTTCTATGAAAAATTCCGTGCAATCCAGAATGCATCTTGCATTAGGAAAGAGTTTGCAAAATAAATCGGCAAATACTTATCTTATCAGGCCAAAGTATGAGAAATTTTAGCAGTTTTTCCAATGCTTTTACCCAGGTGTTGAAAATAGAAGATACTGAAGAAGGCACCGAACCTATCAGCCAAACCGGTATTGGTGTGGGCTTTATCAACTCTAATATTAATTCAAATTTAATGCCAAGCCTCTTGTCGCACCAAGATTTTTTGGGTGATTTTTTTAAAGAAAGTTCTTGTTTACTATGGTGTCTGTCGCCCTTCTATTATTTATAAATCAATATTTGATATGACCTCAAACATATGATAATAATAACTTAAAGAAAAAACAACGGTGTATGAAATGTTTTGGGTATTTTTGAATAAAAAATTGATTATTTTATAATTACTTTAATTTAGGTTTAAGGTTTTTTGTTTATTTATAAATATATATCTATATATGAGTAAAAAAAAAGATAATTATTTTTTTTTATCTAACAAATTTCAACATTTCTAAGCTTTCACATATCCCAAACATACGTCTTCATTCTTTGCATTCAACTTCATCTATTCCTTACTCAAACTCAACCTAACCTAACAACACAATGAGAGCATTCTTTTGTTCACTGTCTCTCCTAGAAATTTGCTAGCAACTCATTCATTCTATCGCTAGACCTGGCCATAGCATTCGAGGTTTTCGAAATCAAGGTCAGAGCATTTGCCGTTGGCTCAACCTCTTTCTCTTGAAGTTCAATCGAATGAGCTTTCCTTTCCCTCTTCTTTGCCTTTTGTGTCTGCTCTTCATCAGTGGCTTTGTGTTTGATGGGAGTGGCCCTTGAAATAGATTGCAAATGCTCTAACCCAGTATCCACAATCTCGGATCTCATTATTACAAGATCCGCTTGCACTCTTTTGCACCACTTTCATGCCATCATTCAATCCCTCTCGTCTAACAACGAGATTTTGTTTTGAATTTGCTTATATGAGACGTCATGTCCCCTTTAAATCATTTAGACCTAACTAAGTCATTCCACTTTTTGTTAATAAGTTTTTCAGATCTATGTGGCAAATCAACAGGTCGAGTATTTCATCAGTGATTTCCATAGACCATTGAAAGGTGTCCTCGGTCTCCTTCTTCATCTCTGAAAAATAAATAATTAACCTTATTAAGAGCTGTATTTTAAAAAAAATAAACAAATCATTTTACAATTTTATTAGGATCATTATTATCTTATTTTTATATATTGACCATAATACATAAACCTAAATACTATCATTAATGTGAAATATATATAACATTTACCATAATCATTTATCTTAAAACTATTGACATAACATACCTTTCGTTGCCTTAGGAACGGTTTTTTTGCCTCTAGTTTTGACGGTATTGCTGGTTGTGGACATCTTCGGCAATCCTACGGTCCTCGCTAGTTGAAAACCTAATAGAAAATATATCAATTATAGCATTTAAACTTGTGATTTTTTAAAACATAGGATAAGATTTAAATGTAAAGCAACCATAAAAAAGGATAAAACAAATGTATTTTAATCTTAATTTACCTGTGAAGGGGTCAGCGATATCAGGAATATCATCTATGAGACAGTTTTCAACGTCAATGATGCTTCCCAAATATGAAATGATAAAAATACACTTTTATTTACGGGTCGGGTTTTATCGTTTATGAATGCTTACCCTCAAGAATAACAAACCTTTTATCTGTGATTTGATTGGTTGATTTCTCGGTAACCCAGTCAGAGACTATGATACATTTTGGGTGCATTTTATCTTTCGCAAACTTATGTTAAAATTTCATATTGATTTTATGTTCAATGTTCAATTTATTCATATATTATTAAAATACAGAAGTTTTAAGGTCTCATTGAATATTTCAGTGTTTCGCTATGGTTCATTTAATGTATTTTTTTTATACGACAAATACGAGGTGTCCAAAAAAAAATGTTTTTTTTTATTTTATTCATGGACTAATATATATGTATATATACTGTTGTTGGAATATTTTTATCAGATGAAAGAAATTTGATTTCAAATATCTTATTGTGAGACTCCCCAGAATAATCAATCTATCAAATTACCTGCTACATCAACATTGATAGTTTTTTCCGTCGGCAAACGCGGCCATCTTTTTGCTGATGGAATTGAGCATGTGCAGTTTCCTGAGAAACGCATAAATTATTGCGTCACGTGACTAAAGTAAGATTTTTAAAACAACTCTAAGTAGTCTTACACTTTGTCTTAAAGTTCTCAATTTTCTGAATGTTCTGGATAAAAGAAACGCTTATTTCTCTTAATTTTCTTAAAAATCTTAAACTTAACAAAAAGAAACGCACCCAATATTTCACTTATTCACACTTGGGTTTAACAAATTGTTATAAGTACTCGAAAGTTTCTTTGTTTGTAACCCTATGTAAAATGTTGTCTTTTTATCTTAGCTTAAAACGTTTGATACAATGGCTTGATGATTCGAAAGCAAATTTTCATTTTTGATAGTAGCTATAGAGCGCTGGCTTTGTTGCCTTTCTGATTCACATTGTTTTGTTATGTTTTCGCAAAGATCACTCTTGTGAAACAATTCTTCATGTTTGATTGCAATGATTTTCTCGTATTGTTTTGTTTTGATTTCCATTTCTTTAGAAAATTTTTCGTTTTTTTTCTTGCAATGGTATTGATTCTTCTGAAAGGCTTTGAATTGTCTTTTGTTTTGACACCAACACAAGTGAGTAAATTGATGACTGTACGAGTGTTCATTTTCAACTTTAAAACTACGTGTTGTGCCTTCTGTTTGACTTTCATTTAAAGAATTGTATTCAACATTTTCTAAACTGTGATATGTGTTACTGACTTTTGGTTGCCTTTTGCTACACTTGAATCACACATTTCCTTTGTACATTGTGGGAGTAATGCTTCCATTTGGTAAGTTTTGTTGATTGTTGCAACCAGCAACCGTACAAGAAGCTTTATGCTGTGTTTGTTTTCAAATTATTAGAGGAAGTCAAACTCAAGCGATTTTGCTGTACCTGGAATGTTTGACAAATATGTAGCAAAAAATGGTTTCTTATTTAGGTATAGATACGTAGATAATTAACAATATATGTAGTAAATTTTCTGATTTATCAATCAACTGTTACCAAGTCCATCTATTTTGTACAGTGTGTACAGTGTGTAAATAATCTATTTTGTACAGTGTGTAAATAATACAGGTGGTATATGATTTACTCTTATTTGATTACATGAATTGGTGGTAGAATTTGGAATTATATTTACCATAAAAGCTCTCTCCGAGCTCGAGATAACACAAAAAAGAATATCAAAACTTATGAAAAAAATACTTACCGGTCGACTCGATTGGGTGATGCTGAGTTGACTCGAAATGACTGAGACGACTGGATGAGGTCGAGTTGATCCCTGATTGTTGCCGAGGTGACCGTCTTGAGGAGCAGAGGTGTAAATGCAGTTGATTCTAACAGTCAAACTTCCTACATGAAATAATAAATTTATATGAATTGATTAAGAACAGAACGAGGCGAAGTTTCAAATACGTTATTCTAGAATTTACTATTAACAATATCATTCAGGAAAAATAATTTGACCTGTCTCAATCTATATTTCTTGAAAAAAAAAACAAATAGAGCGTTAATAATTTTCTACTCGCATTCACGAACCTTTTCATTTCAACATTCTCAAATCGTATTATCAGCATTATGAAGAAAATAAAGGGTCGACTTGATGGGTTGATGCCAAGTTGACACTGAGTTGCTTATTGAGGAATGCCAAGTTCACATAGAGATGGTTTGATGGCCTGACGCAGAGGTGATCCTTGTGTGATGCCGAGATGAACCCGCAACGGGAGCAAGGAAAAAAATCAACTGATTCATAAAAACAAATGATCAGGTTCCCAAACCTTAAAAATTAAAATATTAAAAACATATTATAATGTGATTGCATGTCAATAGCAGTTGCCTTTTGAAATGACATAGGTGTTTCATGAATCATGCTTCGATCAACAATACACTCTTTATTATTAAAATACTATCAAGCTTACTTGGCATGCTCGTGCATGTAGACGTTATGTAAAAGAAAGGTGAACTATTTCCCCACTTGACAATATTTACAATTCTTTTTGCCAACTTGCTTTTCAAAAAACAATTTTTATTTTCAAAAATGATTCTTCTTCAACATGAAATAAAAACTTGAGTCCTTGGTATGCATGTTCCGAAAAACGAAACATAAAAGTCTCCCCACTAAAATTCCCACCAACACTTCAATCGAGACCGAAGGTTTTAACGAGGCAAAGCTATTCCCCGTGTGATAATGGTTAATATGAAGACTATCATTCTAGGTAGTTCAAACCATCTGGAAACGACGAGCCCAACCTGTGTATCCAAGCTGACTCAATTTTTAAGCGTAAATCGATAGCTTTTTTATTTTTGCTATCTAGAAAAATATGCTATCAATTTAGTGTGCGGCATTTTTCAAGCTTTGCCCCGTCCAACCTTCAATCTAGACCGAAAGGTATCTCGATCTTTACCGCCACAGGGTACAAGTTCGACAATACTTCTTCAGATCCTGAAAAGAAAAAGAATAGACTTCCCCCTTTTCCACGATTCTTACCTGCCCTTCCTTCCAGAATGACACTCCACGTTTTCTTCCTCCGCTGCCTTCCTTACTTCCAGCTCATCTATATTCGACTTCCCAACTCCACTTCCTGCACCTCCATATCTGTTTTTTTTTGCTGCACCTCCACCTAAAATATTAAAAACAATGTGATTGCATGTCAATAGCAGTAGCCTTTTAAAATTTCATAGGTGTTTTATGAATCATACTTAGATACAATTCGATGTGAACTATTTCCCTACTTGACAATATTTACAATTCTTTTTGCCAACTTGCATAAAAAATATATATATTTTCAAAAATGTTTCTTCCTCACCATGAAATAAAAACTTGAGTCCTTGGTATGCCTGTTCCGAAGAACGTAACATAAAAGTATCCCCACTAAAATTCCCACCAACACTTCCATCTAGACCGAAAGGTATCTCGATATTTACCGCCACAGGGTACCAGTTCGACAATTCTTCTTCAGATCCTGAAAAAAAAAAGAATAAACTCCCCCTTTTCCATGATTCCTACCTGCTCCTCCTTCCAGAATGACATACTCCACATTTTTACCTTTCTCTTCCTTCCTTGCCTTCCTTACTTCCAGCTTATCTACTTTCGACATTCCAACTCCACTTTCCTGCACCTCCATATCTGTCTTTTCCTGCACCTCGGCCTAAAATAATAAAAACATAATGTGATTGCATGTCAATAGCAGTAGCCTTTTAAAATTGCATCGGTGTTTCATGAATCATACTTCGATGCAACAATGCACTCCCTATTATTCGTGTAAAAATATTATCAAGCTAACTTGGCATGTTCGTGCATGTAGACGTTATGTAAAACAAATGTGAACTATTTCCCTACTTGAAAATATTTACAATTCGTTTTGCCAACTTGCATTTCAAAAAAAATATTTTCAAAAATGATTCTTCCTCACTATGAAATAAAAACTTGAGTCCTTGGTACGCCTGTTCCGAAAAACGGAACATAAAAGTCTCCCCACTAAAATTCCCACCAACACTTCAATCTAGACCGAAAAGAATCTCGATATTTACCGCCACAGGGTACAAGTTCGACTATACTTCTTCAGATCCTGAAAAGAAAAAAAATAATAGACTTCCCCCCTTTGCCACGATTCCTACCTGCCCCTCCTTCTAAAATGACTCCACGTTTTCCCCTTTCTCTTCCTTCCTTGCTTTCCTAACGTCCAGATGAACTACATTCGACTTTCCAACTCCACTTTCCTGCACCTCCATATCTGTCTTTTCCTGCACCTCCACCTAAAATATTAAAAACATGTTATAATGTGATTGCATGTCAATAGCAGTTGCCTTATAAAATTGCATAGGTGTTTCATGAATCATACTTCGATCCAACAATACACTCCCTATTATTCGTCTAAAAATACTATCAAGCTAACTTGGCATGTTCGTGAATGTAGACGTTATGTAAAATAAATGTGAACTATTTCCCTACTTGACAATATTTACAATTCTTTTTGCCAACTTGCTTTTCAAAAACCAATCTTATTTTCAAAATTGATTCTTCCTCACCATGAAATCGAAACTTAAGTCCTTGGTACGCATGTTCCGAAGAGCGGCACATAAAAGTCTCCCACCAACACTTCCTTCTAGACCGAAAGGTATTTCGTGTATTGATTTTTGATCGTTTGGAGCATTGCAAAATGAAATCCAGATATTTCACCTAATCCTCTATCATACATTCAACCCAAACCTCTTCCCACTCATTCACTCCTCTCTTTCCTCTCGCACTCCGTCCTCCGATTGTCGTCATTGGTTTCCGAAATCTGCCATAATTAATGAAATTCATTTTTATCAAATTCTGCCTGACGATCTGAACTCAATGATTATCGCTAACAACAAACATTCGATAGCTCACCATTCATTCAATTTTTCACCAAAAACAATAAAATTCACATAAAAATAACCCTTAATATAAAATAAACAATCGTATCTACTTTTTAAATCCTTATCAAGCTAATATACGACAGAATATAGATGTTTTGTGTAGAACGGTAGATGGCGGATTATTTTTGTCCGCGAATATTTCGAATTTCATCATATTCGATGATTTTCGTATCAAATCATGGTGATTTCCGATATTTAACCAAGGATTAAGACTGATCCTTAGAAAGATCCTCTTACGGCTTGACAGGTGTTTTCGGAGTCCACTTTTGGTATACTACGATGCACCCCATTATCGCTCACAAACCCGACAAAAGCATAGAAGGAGGTTATGTAAAGTTGTGAAATGTTATTGATGGATACATATATATAGTGTACATAACATACTTCAATGTGAGATCCCGTACACAACTAGGTTTTATTTAGCTTTTTTTATTCAACATTTCGTCATGTTGCAATACTGGCTCCAAAACTGTCAAACTTGGCAATGATGAATACAACAATAATCAGAGTGATCATAAAAGTCTTACCAGACTGAATGATCAATCTAGCATTTTTAACATCCTAACAAATAGCAAACTAATGTATTATATTTGCCAAATCGGTGAAACTGTCGAAAAAATAGAATGCTTAATTTGTTTGTCATGTTTATTATACCGATGACCGAATTCAAAAAATGTGTACTCAACACATTTTACTTTAGAAGATTGTGATTGACGATGGACCTCTGTTTCTACAGAGCAGTTCCACTCATTGAAGTTTATCAATATTCAAATGTTTCAAATATAGCCATTAAAATGTGTACTTTCTGGATGTGAACGTTAATGGGCTATCCAATGTGTTAAGTGGACCATGAAAGTATGCTCGTCGGCTTCGATGTCAGTGTTGCCAGTCCTAATATACTAATATACTCTAATATACTCTTAATATACTTAAGGTCACAAAAACTCCGTTATTTCGAAGACTTTTCACTTTTGATAAGTCTTTACATTTTGTTCAATTTTCAGTGTGACCACTAATAAAAGTGGACTGAAAATCTACTTTATATTTTTGATTTACGATCAAGCCGTTCAGTATATTCCAAATTATCTAAATTGTGGGCATTGCGTGAAAGTAGGGTCGTCACTATATATGGTTTCAGAACGACTTATACCGATTTTATTCGCTAAGCTGTATCTCTGACAGATTAATAACCATGATGAAATATTTCAATTGAATTATATACCTTAAAAGTGTTTTTGTTAAACCAGTGATGATTTCTCCTGCCTACTGTCTAATATTTCTATCTTTAAAGTGATTTAATTTGAATGTAAATTTACAAAACTTTAAACAAGTCTTAAAGTGCATTTATGCTCACTGGGATTAAACCGTTAAAATGGCATGAACTATTTTTCAACTATACTATGACCACACATAGAATTTAAATTAAAGGTTGCTTTTGATTTAGCAAGGATTGCTTTTGGAAATAAATCAGCTTTGTCCTGGTTTGTTGGGATTGACATCCGGGCAATGATAATCGTATGGACCATCGCTGCTGTAAGTTCATTGACAAATCGTTTCGCAGTTTTAGCCACTTCTTTGCAAGAGTTTTGTTGATTTATGAACATTGATTTTCTTTGACGCCCTGTGCAATTCTAGACAGGGCTTCATAGATATGGTAAACATGATAAATAATAGTTAATATGTTTTCTGAATAGCTCTCACTACCGGTAGTGAGGGTTGAAGGAGAAAAGTTGACAATTGTGTTAGAAATTTTTTGTTTTATTTTTATTGTTATTATTAAAAAGCATCGTGTTACATCACTAGCATATTGAGACAACCCGCTTTTACACAACTAATATTTACTTCGGCATTTGTTTGAAACCGTTATTTTACCAATTGCATTCAAACTCTTTAAATAGGTCTATTTATGTTTCCTATCAACATCGCCTTATTATAAGGAAATTAAGTTATGTATAAAACTAGCACATTAAGGTTAAAACTTTCAAATATCTAGGTAGATAATGTTTTTGTATTCCGTATGTGTAAACAATCTAATATTTTTTAAAAGAAAAAAAAATACAATGCACGAGATGTTTAGCAACAATAATTGTGATTCATACAATTTCCTTTAAATGAAATATCTTAATTCAATCAATTGCCAACAACTTTCATAACATGTTCTCGAAAACGTGACTATTATTAAGTTCTTGTGATTTTGTGACTTGCCAAATGTCGTAAAAATATTGCCATTCTTATAATTTGGCCCACATTATGTCATTCATATTTTCATTTGTATTTCTTATCAAAACTCATTTGCGGCAAAATGCTAAGTCACAAATATTTCTTCCATTATAGGAAAGGCCTCTAGTAAAATATATTTTTTAAAAGTCGCTGTGCTTTGGCTTGAACACTGTTTTCTATTTTGTTTCATAATTTTACAAATTCGCCCAATTCTTTCCAAATTTAAATGCGCTTTGTTGGTTGTTCTTTGCAACGTATACACCATGATCAGAATTCTTTACAATGAAGTTATCTAATAATTAAACTGTTCTTTCTTAACCCTATCACTTAATCTAAGTTTGAAACATTTTATACGATGTGCACTTCTTTTATTAAATCATAAATATTTTTAGTATATTTGTGATGATTTCGTAATCCTCGATTACTGTTATATTTAAAAAAAATAATTAAAAATAAAAATATATTCGCATTTGACTTTTTCTGCTTCCAATATTTATATAGGCGCTTTCTATTTCCTATAGCTTCGACATATGTATCATTAATTTTCGCGCCATATTTACATTATCATTGTCAGAAGCAGATGGTTCAGCTAGATGTGGGTAGTCGTGTTCCTCAATGGCAGATGGATGTAGATATCCTGGACAAGCGATATTGTGTCCTCATTCAATGTCTTTATTCAATTAAGTCTTTGCGTTATTTCGATGCAAAACAAAATCAGGCAATTTTTATTTTTACCTTAAGAACAGTCGAGTCGTTAAAACGTCCGGGTTTGTTGGCTACTACGTTAATGAACTTGTAATTGTGATCACATCGTTTATGGAATGATAACGCATCCGATTAACATGTGCTGGTTCTTAAAAACCACTGGGGGCCATGATTAGTACATGTGTCCCATCTATACATCCAACAACATCGATATAGCGTTTTGTATTTTCGCTGTTATCCGGCCACTTCAATAATTTTGGCACTAACGATAGCTCTCATCGATGAATTGTTTCAAACTCCTGGAGATTGAATAATCACCAAGTCACCAATTGTCTGTTCAAGTGTTGGAACAAGACACTAGTAAAATAATGAAGCACAAATTCTGTATAGTCGCAGGCATAGCATGATTTCTTTTCGTATTCGATTCCAAATTATTGAGTTTGTCTGCAAGTAGGTAAATTCCTTGTCTTCTAAATCTAAAACGCATATAAAGTTCATCATCATCTAGAGTGTCCCTTCTCGTTCAATAAAATCTTAAATTTCATTGTATCCGATCCAAACAGTAAATAAAATGGCGATTATTAAACTTAAAATTTAAGTAAGCTCCATATTGAACTTAAATTATTAAACTTCAATTGAAATTTAAGTTTAATATAACTTATATCTTATATTATGCATATTGAAGCTGCACATTTAAGTTTAAACTCATATACAATTTCAATATTGAACTTAAATGACATGTCTGTAGTAATATTACTTTAGTGTATACTTTGAATAAACACACTTCGAATTACTACAGGATTTGACTGTTCATACTATTATTTAGCTACAAGAATACAAATATGAATAAATAAAAAGGAAAACAAATCTTAATGATAGCCGATGTGGTTAATTTACAAAATATTATAACAGTGTATAGGTCATTATTCACTTTCGTAAATTAAGATTTTATTGTACCTAATCTTGTTAATATTATAAAAAGTGCCACATTAAGATGACTCTTCTAACATTTTGAATTGCCTTACTTGATTTAATGTGAAAATATATATTTTTTTGTCTTGAATACAAACAATTAATTTTCCAATCGTTGTTTCAAATGTGATAAATTTAATAAACTCAGAATCACAACCGATGTACTCTTCGTTAGGGTTATATACAGTTGGACAGTGACAATATCGTTTAAAAGTCTCACCATGATCGTTCATGTCTATATTACATTCATCTAGAGACTCTGTCTCAAAAGCCAAAGGCCCTGGAATCGCTCTGACTTCATTTACGCCAAACGGCTTTGGATTAGAGAACACACCCCAACTAGCTCTAATAATATAACTTTGAAAAATAAAGCTTTACAAATAATTAATTTCGTTCAACAGAACTCAAATCAAAATTAACATTTTTTTTATGAAAACGCCCTTTAGCGATCATGCAACATAATCAGCTTTGAGAACATCACAACAATACATTTGAAATTGCCATTGATTGTAATAAGCATGATTTTCTAAAATGTAACTTTGCCGTCCTTTTCCTCTAAAGCACTATAACTATTGATATCATAACTAGATATATGACTGAATGGACATTTCACCTCTAGCATGCATTTTGGGCAACAATCGCAAAGCACTAAAGCATCCGGACTGGCACCATCATAAGAGTGTTCTCTTGAAATGTGAAAACCGCATTGCATAACCTTTTTAAGTTGTGATGAGAATTTTCTTTGATGCTAATATAAGACGCAATAGCGCTTTGCTCATGTTCATTCCCATAAGCGGTAGCAGCAGAGGAATATGTAGATTGATGGCAAAGAGATCTTACAGTACTTAGAACAGGTTTTTCTATGTTAGTTAAGCACACTTTCTTGATATTTGATGCCGTTATTCGCCCCGCTCTATACTCGAACCATTGCTTGCTATTGGCCTGTCTCTGCGTTTCTTTTTCCACTTGTATAGCATCATCTTCACCGACATTGAAAATATCCCTATTCATAAGCTTTTCACTCTCTGCATCAATTTCGGATCTTAAATATTGCTCCGAGTTCTCTAAATGTAGGTTAGCGGCCAACCACGCTTCACTTTCCTTAGATTTCACCTTTCGCAAAATGGTGGAGTAAATGAGAGCACAGATGATTTTACATTGGAATCGGCTACCTTGGAGTATAAATCATTGATATCTTCATCTGTGCTCTCTGGGATTGCTGGCAGTTTTTTCCCTCTTTCGTTCAGGCGGCGATATATTTGAAGTCATTTAGTCAAGCTTTTTCTTTTTTGATTTAGCTGATGTAAAATTAATATCAGCTATGGCCTAAGGCTCTTGTTTTGTCAATGCTGTATATGACCCAACAGGCTGGAACATCGGTGACCGTCTTCCTCTGTTCTTGCTTCAATAAAGCACGAATGTTTCACCGAGTCCAGCCATACAATCGCAGTGTGCCGCGAGGATGTTGCCATCTTTTTTAATTATAATACAAGGCAGAAGTGGGTTGAGGCTCAGGTTTTTCGAGGGTCGGACCTATTCAACAATAAAAAAAAGATATTAAACCAAGAGTTTATAGAATTAAGAGCTAATATAGGGGAATAATCCCACAAAGTTTCAAATGTCTTAACTATTTTAGTTTTCGAGATAATGATTTTTCAGATTTTCTCTAATTACTCCGTTATTTATCAATATTTTTGTGCGAATTTCATATTGATAAAACAACAACAAAAGACCAACATTTTCACGCACTTTTGGTCTTTCGGTCTACACTCAGCTTTTTTGGTTAAATTTTAGCTTTATTTGGTTTGGACTTAAGCTTTTTTCCCGGTTTCACTTAGCCTTATACTTTCCTCCATTTTGTTGGTCTTATTCGAATCCTAGTCTTATTCTTTTTATACTGGATCATTATTCATGTTATTCTTGGAGAAGAGTGCAACAGTCGATGGTCATGGTTAGCCAGAAAAAGATCATGGACCCTTCCCGTGCTTAGAGTACCATACTACCATTGAAGTTAACTCAGATAAACCGAACAAATATATATAAATACCTATTTTTTTCTGTCTAGTCAGGGACCCAACAACGTGTTCATACACTTATTGAGGCAAACTATATTGAAATCATCGCTTTCAAATCAAAATTTTCGGTAAAATCATATACATATATGTAAGTCTATATGATATAAAAATATATAATTTTTTATACCTTGCCTCTAGCTATAACATTATCTCCGGCTTCATGTGAGCAGACATCCGAGACCCAACCAGCTGCAACTAGGTTATGCGACTCAAGGGCTTTCTTTGCCTTGTACTCTTTGTACGTATACGCACTCTTAGTATGTACAAAGTACCATTGTATATAGGTATCCTCTACTGGGTGCAACTTGAAAGTGTCTTTCGACATCGTTTTTAAGTCTAAAGAGTAATGGTCGATTCCACCCACTAGCTCCATCTTGTGCTTATATCTTTCATATTCGACCCCCGATAACTTTAGATTGCTGTCAGCAATTATAAACTTGTGAAAAATCTGATTCAAAATGATTTATTCCTATATCAGCACTTGTTATGGTAGCAGTCAAAATCTATCTTGTTGTTTGCTGAATCACTATGGAACTAGTCTCGAATTTGTTAATCATAAAATAAATTTACTTCCTTCATTAAAAATCGCTGATAAAAGCCTGATATTTAATAAGAGTTTGGATAAAATACATCTAATGCCTGAATGTTGCATATCTAAGTTTATATTTCTGGCGGATATACTATAACCACTTGACCACTGTACCACATGATCGAAATCCGTCTATGTTTACAATTCTTTATGCCAACTTGCATTTCAAAGTTTTTCTTTTGGTGAATGGTAAGTTTGCGTTGTGTTTCTGGATAATGAATTGTAAAAGTTATTTTCCATTAGCATAAATAACTCATACTTAAGTATCCCTCGCTCATTCAAACGTGACGTTACGATAATAGTGATTTCGTGTATTGATTTTTGATCGCTTAGAACATTACGAAATAAAATCCAGATATTTTAACCAAGAACTAAAACTGATCCTTAGAATCTTCTAACGGCTTGACAAGTGTTTTCGGAGTCGATTTTGGTATACTACGATTGACCCTTTTATCGTTCACACATCCTTCAAAAGCATAGGAGATTAGGTAAGGTTGTGAAACTTAATTGATAGATGCATATATGTATTGGGCATAATATACTTCAATGTAATATCCCGTACACAACTCGGGTTTTATTTAACTTTTTGTAAATTTGTTGATTGAATTAAATCGCCATTTCGTAATACTGGCTCCCGAAATGTCAAACTTGCACTTGGCAATGATTAATAAAACAATAATCAGCGATCATAAAAGTCTTACCAGACTGAATGATCAAACATTATTAACATCCTAACAGCAAGCAAACTTATGTATTATGTTTGCAAATCGGTGAATTTGTATGTCATGTAAATTAGGCCGATCGTCGAATTAAAAATATTCGAATATAAACTTTTGTTTCCAATACAAACAAACAATTTTCCCTTTTGTGGTGTCGAATTTGATTATTTTAATAATATCCTAACTGATGCTATTTCTCATGTTTGTTCTTATCTTATTCGGCAGGATAAAATTACTTTTTGCCTTTAGTAAGATCTGGTTAAACTCATTATGCTTGATAAAAACTAACGAAATCTAACGTGATGTTACAGGTAACAGAATATCACTCGAAAGTATATTCATTATTATATTTCATTTCAAATATTGTTATTAATGAATCTACGAAAAACTCAATTGAAGACCAAGTACACTATAAAACTTAACCTATGAGGACCCCTCCCACATTCTCTTGAACCGGACTCTATCAGACAAAAGTATTATAATGTAGGGTTAACAGTATGGCGAGAGGTGGCACTAAACTAATGTGTGTCCCTTCTCTGGCACTAGACGCTGTCACATTAAATTGGTTACTACCAAACCCCTTCACTTGATATATGCACGAACCCTTTGGTACCCCCATATAATGATGCAGGTAATCTCCAAAACAACGCAAGCTAAAAAAAAACTAAGCCTAAGCGATTGTAATGATATTCCACTTGAATTGTATATATATTTGTCCGAATTTGTCAGTGTTGTTAATATTTGTAACTGTGTTGGTTTGATGATGTTTTAGAATCCTGAATAGGCCTCAAATTACCGAGAATAACTAAAATGATTCTCAATAGCTTTTTAAGGTGTTTATTCTTCCAATTCAAAACATAATCTACGAACGTTGCCTACACGGCAGCACGATAACGTCACGCTCACAGCGTGACGTAATGACGTTAGTGCGAATACACCTGCCGTTGAGACCGGTGTCTACGCTAAACGTACCAACATATGTCTGTGAGTGATAATAAAAGACAATAATAGATTACAGTAATAAAACCTAATAAAACGTTACTAATAATAATGATTAACTATAATAACGGATTTTAACATTAACAATTTATCAATATTGACATAAACATAGAATCTACGATTCTTTACATTTCTCCCTACCCTCTTAAAAGAAATTGCCCTCAATTTTCATTACACAATTTAAAAAAAAAATCTTAAATGCAAATAATACTTATAATATGTATACATTAGAAATAAATCATGAAACTTTAACGACATTTTTGCTTATTTTTACTTTAGTTTTACACAAATATATATTGAAAATAATACAAAACTTTTACTTTTAAACCTGGTAGCGCTTCGGAAGCTTATTTCTTTTTCTTGCTAAGAGAGAAAACAACATTATTAGCTAAAATTACACAAAATTAGATAGAATTACCCGACTTAGAAATTTAAAATACTATATTTTTTTATTGAAATTCGAGCTACACTAACACAGAAGACGCTTTTTAACTACCCTTGACAGCCCGCTTGAAATTGTTAGTGCTTACATCTGCTTACTTTTTGCTTATAACTGGCTCAACCCGGTTTTATCATATATCTCTCCTCTCTCACTTTTATAAGCACGCTGAACTCTCGACACGTGCACCAGGTCTATTCTGAGCTACATTTCGCAACGTTATTTAT
This sequence comes from Hydroides elegans, assembly GCA_001703475.1. Taxonomy (NCBI): domain Eukaryota; kingdom Metazoa; phylum Annelida; class Polychaeta; order Sabellida; family Serpulidae; genus Hydroides; species Hydroides elegans. The sequence continues at coordinate 28,329 of LQRL01121596.1, forward strand.
ATAATTCATATAAAATATTTGAAAATTCCTGCTAAAGCACTAGATTCACAAACAATATCGGTTTTGAATGTAATTTTGCGAGCGCCAAAGGCGTATTCATAACGGATTCAAGCATCTACGGTGTAGTATATCCCAAGTCACAATAAAAATGTCAAATTATTAATAATACAGGTGTATTAAGAGCATAAATCATGACTTATCAGTATAAATTTTAGAAACTAGAGTAACATACCCATGCAAATAAACAACACTAACTAATTTGTGACAACATTCAGTGTAAAATGTGTGTAAATAATACTTATAAATGCAGTTGAATCGCCATAAAATGGCACGTTGAGCAATGTTAACATAATACTTTTAAATGTAGTTTAAGTAAGGCAAACATTTGAACCCTGAGTGATGTCTCTAATGACAATACCAGTATATAAATGCAGTTTTTCATGAAACATTCTATCCGAATCCCTAGATTAACACTGATATCATATATTATTTATAATAATTCCATTGAAAACCCTGTTAATTTGAACTCATCGTACAAAATCCAACCCGGAAGTAATAATAGACTAAACTTGAAATATACAGCCTATAGCGATTAGGTAAATGTATATAATAACGCAAATTACAAAGCTTTCGAAGGCTCTGGCCACATCAGCATATCACATCAAAAGTTTAAGTAAAAATACAAAAAAACTTCTTGATTATAATGAATTTTACGAGTGCCAGAGGCGCGCGTTTTGAAATACAGATTTTAACGACTCAAACGTTAATTATATTATAATTATTATAACAACAATTATATTATAAAAAATACAATAAACTTGTTTTACGATTAGAACTTCAACCCTAGCCCAAGTTATTCATACTTAAACATAATGTACGTATACAGCGACTTTCAAAAATGATCTAAGGGCGCTAATAGACGTACTTGTAGATATTGGAACGAAACAGTAATCAGTGAATAAAATAGCTTAAAATCATGAACTTTAGGTAGAAATACGGTCGCCACAGGCGCGTATAACTAAAGTACAATGGAATTTAACGGTTTCACATATAAATTTACCCCAAACCCGGAAGTTAACTATAATATTACTAAATATATAGGTTCCCTGAGGCATATAGCCTGAGTTACGTAATTTGACGACTGATATAGAGATATTTAAGGAAATATACAATAAAATTTAGCAAAGTACGAGCTTAAATTCAACTCGAACCCCAATCTATATAGCTTTAACATTAACACACGTCAAACCACGAATTTTATTCGATCTAAGGGCGTGATATAGACGTATGGAACGAAACAGAACTCTAACTTGAAATACGCCACAAAACCCATACATTCACGTTTATTTAAGAGCGCCAGAGGCGCGTGTAGACAAAATAAAATAGAATACGACAATTTTATATAGAAATTACCCCCGAATGTCGAGACTATGGCAGGTGCTCGAACGAATATAAGTTAATACAATAGAAGAACGGTCAGGCGACCTAATACTTTGAAAATTTAATTAGAACTTAAATTACTATAAATTTTACAATGCGCTCGATGCACGATGGCACGCTTAAACGATAAAACTTCATATATGACTAAAATAGTATACAATACATATAAATATAGTTAAAAATACATAGAAAAAGTCCTGTAAGATGGTACTTCGGCGCGTGGAACAGCGAATCGTCCTGCCATATCGTGCCCAAACCACAGAACACGCCTCGGGCGAGATATAGAGATAATATAGTGAAAAGTCAAGTTCGGTTTATTGAAGAGGTATGATATATACGAATCGACTACTCTGGGCCGGCCATTCGCCCACCGGCCCCCTGATGGCTCGCCCATCCTCCACGTCTCTTGACGATCCGAGCATCCCATGCCCGGCAATGGTCCAATACCGCGCCCTACGTCTTCCACACTATGTCGACCGTCTCCCATATTGAGCCCGAACGTATTCCCCTAGAAAATTAGCAAAACCACTATTAAAAGATGACAAATTCGCGTTCCATATTTATTACTAGAAATTTTGATATAGAATGATAATATATTGAATTTTTAAGCTTTGCCAAACAACCTAATGCATGCTTGCCTTGATTTACTGCTTTTCTTTTGCTAGCACTTTACTTTGCACTACTTTTTAACAATTTTAACTGAATGGAATGCACATATAGATAATATTTTGAGTTTTGACGTGTTGGAACCAGAAATAGTATATTTAATCATTATTCAACGGGAGAAACGTAATTCTGCAGAGTTCCAACACGGCACGCAGCGAACTACAAGGAAATATATGAATTTAGGTGGCTTTTAGAGAAACAACTTATCTTTTGAAACTGGGGCAAACGCAGACGTCCGAGGACGGAGCAATTGGCGTAACATTTGATTATCTGAAATCATAAATACACTGTAACATATGCATATATTAATTAAACGCTATTTTCTTTATATTTCAGACGGCACAACTCATCTGAACGACATCTATATGAAAATAGTCTTAACATTAAGCTCAAATTTTATATTTTAAGCACATCCACTGGATTCGAACCCCATACATTAACTCTAATGCCTTAAGGCCTATATATTCGTATAGAACCTAGACAACAATTTCTTATGAGATCCATACATAGGCATATCCGCCATTATAACATTGTTACGCAAATAGAGAATTATATCAATAAGTCAAACGTATTAATGAATATAAGCAATAATAACACTGTTCTAGCTTCTTTAACGTATATCTTATGTAAGTTATCATACCAAGATTCGAACCCACGACAAGCAAACTGCGTTTTACACCAACTTAGGCGTTAAAAGACTTATATATAATAATAACGTTAAATTCCATATACAGCCATTTAGAACTGACATTTACTGTACATTTAACTACGAATCATAGAAAAATAGGTCTATATAGTATCAGACCTTGCTTATACCCTAATTTACGCATAAATTACCCAAAATTCCCAAAAATTGATAAACCAAACATAACTAAATTGCCTTTAACAAGGTTTTAGCTTTATTATATTGAATTTTGAGGTATCCCGGGTTAAACTGGACCACGAGCATATAATTTTAACAATGGCAATCACGCCAAACGATCTTAAAACTAATATATAGACAGAAAATCTACATTTTGGTCCAGACCCCTATCTAGGTCTAGACTTATAGCATGCGTACCAATCCTGAAATATAAAACATGGATTAATGTATATATATATTAACTTCCCAATGAGATTGGAAAGGCGAGACACATATAACTCCCCAGCAAAGCTGGAGGAGACGAAATACATTAAACTCTCCAGTGATACTGGAAAGTGGCGAATAATATTAAACTCTCCAATGATATTGGAAAGTGGCGAATAACATTAAACTTTCCAATGATATTGGAAAGTGGCATATCAAATATACATTAAATTGTCAATGAAATTGACAATGAACGACTTATACATTAAATTATCAATGAAATTGACAATAAACTATTCTCTTACATTAAATTGTCAATGATATTGACAATGAACTACCTACGCTTTTTCTTATTTCTCCGACCCTTTTGTGCGGGTACGAAGTGCCCCTGTGACGTGTCCGGTGATTGAGGGCTATCGGTGCGCGGCGAGCCAAGATCCATTTCCTGCTCGGAGAGCTCGCCTTCTTTGTGCGCCTCTGGCGCGTCCCCAGCTCCTTCCTGATTTAGTTTAATGCCTGAAATCAGAACACTTGGGTCATTATTAGGTTCTTTATAATAGAGACGACTTATATCAAACGGAGGTATACCCCCTCCGGAAGGAACATTTGAAGACACACTAGATTGATCAAAACGTACTTGTTTTGGTGTCGATGGGGAAGGAACTTGGGATGTATTTTGGTCCTTAGGCCGGGTAATCGGACTAGATATAGCCTGAGAGGGCCCAGGTGGAGTAATACTTGCTTCCATCCCGCCGACAGAGGGCGGAAGCGGGTTTTCCGCCGAAGTTATGGGCTGTCTCTGGTTTCTCGGGCTGGGGTGGCTTGAATTGCTCTCCAGTGCCCGCAGACGAAATTGGCGGGAATAGGTTGGCGCCTGCCCCAGCTGAAACTCTCTAAAACGGGGTATTGTCTCGTTAGGGAAGAAATTATACTCGTCGAGCGCTGAGCCTGGGTCTGCCCGCATTTTGCGGCAGAAACAACCCATGTTGTCTTGAAAGAGAAATGGGTGAGAACACCCGCAAAACTTTACAAAATGGGAGCTGGATGAATGCTCCAACTACGGTTCCCATCCATGGGGATAAGTTCCTGCGATAATAATCATGGTCTTCTGGCAATAAGCCAGCATCCATTTCGGATGTATGATATAGCAAAATTTGGCTTATGAACTCCCTTGCGTAAATAAAACAGCAATTGCAAATAAAGCAAATAAAGCATTGATATTTGAATTTATGAAACCGCTGTATGTGTTTACTACGAGCGGAATCATTATTGAATGTGATTTTTTTTCATTCACACGGGGTTGGGGCGTACAAATTGCGCCTACGAGACGCGGACCTCCCTCGATTTCTATTTGGCGCACGCTGGCTTGAGCGCCCGGCGCGTTGGTTGACTCCAGATACCCCTGGAGTAGGGCCTGTTGGCCCTACTGCCCCGGGTACAGGATCCGAAGCGGCCGGTTGATTGACCCCTGACACCCCAGGGGTAGGAGCTGTAGGCCTAACTGGCTTACTCCTGAACCCCTAGCGGCCGGAGGTGTTGGTCTAACTGCTGCGGGTATAGGACCCACAGTAGAACTTTGAATGGGTTGCGGACCGAACCCAGGCGGGGAAGGGGTAACAGGCATGGCCTGTTGTACCCACATTGTTTGGCCTTGGGCATTTACCCCACAAGGAACAAGAACAGGCCCAGACTGGGACTGTGGCACCGAAGGGGCTAACACCTGACTATGACTGAGGAGGTGGAGGTTGCGACCTGGATACAGGTTGAGCATGAGTAATAGGCATTGGCTGGGGCAATGCAAAAGGTGATGACCTTACATATGTAACTCCTGTTATGGCTGGAGGGGCCGACACATTTGAATAAACTCCGCTTTGAACGGCGGGAGGGGCCGGAATATTTGAATAAACTCCGCTTTGAACGGCGGGAGGGGCCGGTACATTATGGTAAACTCCGCTTTGAACGGCGGGAGGGTCGAGACATTATGATAAACTCCGCTTTGTACGGCGGGAGGGGCCGAGGCCGTTGAAGACGGAGGGTTTACCCGGCGAATTTTCGCCGGCAAGCGTACGCCCTGTTCGTACGCTAATTCGGGTACAACCTCGCTAGTACAGTCATGGACATACTGTAGTTTAATAAGATCTGAAACCCTGAATTGAGCCAAAAGCTGGCTGTGCTGGACAGCTATGTGCGCCTGCACATTTTGTTCTTCGAAATCATAAAATGAACATTTCCGACAACGAAATTTCATGCTCCACCCTGGGTCGGGTGGTACGTGGTTGGACATTTTGTTATCCTATCTAATCGACACTTTAATAATCTATAATGCACTTCAAAATCCAATAATATCAAACATTTTGTTATTGTCGCCCACACGGTGAGAGGAAATAACTACATTAATTGTTTACTTCCGGTCGCCTGGAACCTATTTCAGCGGGAATAATGACGTAACTGACATCACAGAAAGTGAATACCAGACAGGTGATTTTAACGCCGAATTTGCGTGTACTAAGTGTCGCCCATTTATCGCTCACAAATCCTTCAAAATCAGAGAAAGAGATTGAGTAGAGTGATAAATTATTTTTGGATATGTTGATATATGTAGTGTACACAACATACTAAAATTTGAGTACAATCGCGCACACTACTGTTGAGATATTTGACATTTTATAAATTTAATTGTTAATTGCTATGGCGGTCGCCATTTGCAATGCTGGTTCTCAAACTGACAACCGAAAATGAAATCGCATAAAGTTTGCGCAACTAACACGGATTGGATAAGACGAGAATACCGATAAGAATCTCGGCAAAAGGTGTTTAAGCATTACAAAAGTAATACAATATAATCATGAAAGCATATATAATTGCATATAAACATAAATAACATACTATCTAAGTATATTATGATTAAATTAACTTGATTTATATCTTTGTGAATATCATCAACGTATTATCAAAGGTGTATTGTTTATAGTTTTAGCATTGCTTATAAGAAGCATACTAGATAACTGGACATTAATTCAAGCGCTTTGAAGTTCGGATTTCTGTTTTCTTTTCAACAGAATTTAATCCTGGTTGTTTGCCAGTGTGTTTTGTACTCGTTTTTGTTTTCATCAAACATGAGGCAAATTCGGGATTTTCACCAATCAGGTTTTGGAAAAGGGTGAGTTTTTCTTGAGTATTTAATGCCCCAAGAAATTCCTGAGAAGTAAGAGTTTGTGATATATCCCTAGAATGACTATTCTGGGTGTTTAATTGATGTCTCGTCGTTTTAGGACGAGTTATTGGTGACGTAGAGTCAATGAAATTTTCGGCCAAATGTGGTACATTTGACGCGTTAAAGTTTTGATTTCGACCTTATCCATAAACCTTATCCATAAACCTGCCGTTGAGACAGGTGTCTACGCTTAACGTACCAACATATGTCTGTGAGCGATAATAAAAGACAATAATAGATTACAATAATACAACCTAATAAAACGTTACTAATAATAATAATAATTAACGATCATAACGGATTTTAACATTAACAATTTATCAATCTTGACATAAACATAGAATCTACGATTCTTTACACAATCACTCATCGATTTTTTAATCAAATAATGTTAAATCAGGGGTGTTTAAGGAAGTAATCGGTGACATATTGATATTCAAGTCAATGTCAAAATCCCAAAGTGTGGGCTTCTTGTTATCTTGTGTTTTCAGGCTATTGGTGATTCAGGAAACAAGGGACTCTTATTTGGCTATTGATGACTGTTCTGGTTGAGGTGTTTGTGGTATTAGAGTATATTTTGTCTTCTTAGGAGGGTGAGATTAACTTTAATCTGATGGGCGTTTGTTGGTGGGCAATCTAGTTGTGTCTAGTGCATCTGATATATATGTCCTCTGATGACATTGAGACTCCTCTTTGACATTCGCAATGTCAAATTTGGAATAAACTTCACTGGCATTTTTTTTGCAAAACGGCACGAAGCCATAGTTAAATATTTCGGCGTGCACGTTTGCAGCCTCGTCCTTCACCACCCCATGCCTAAACTTAGGTTGTGAATACAAAATTTCCGGGGTGGACGAGCCGAACTCGCAAAGCGAACACACAAACACCGCACACTTTGGTTTGTGCATCTGATATATATGTCCTCTGATGACATTTCTGAGGCCCCACATAACTACATGTATCGCACTTGGCATCGGCCAAAACGTGGCGCATTCACGAACCTCGTTGTACACGTTACGTTGTTTTACGGACGGATTTGGAGAAAGGTCCCACCGCTGCCACCAAGTGAAATGTATTTTAATATTGGTATTTTTTGTGACTTTGTGTATATAGATTTACGAATTGATTAGCTAAAAATATGTGTTTTGATTACACAAGGAATGACAAAGCAAATATTTAAGTTTGTTCCTTAGAATTTATTTAATTTGTCAAAACGAAGTAATAAACAATATATCAGACACGCAATAACTTTATGCAATGCGTAATATAATATTTAATATGAAATAATACCTTAGACGTTGTAATAAACGATAATTCTTCAAATAATACGAGATAAAACGTAAAGACGCACTGTCGTCAATGTAAACAAAACAATGCGCCCCGAGCTTCCGGTCGTCGGAGCTTTTATACTTGAGCGTGATGTCACGACGTCTTGACGACTGTGAATCAAAACGTCAAAACGTCGTGACGGATGTCAACCAAACTGTCAGTCAAAATCTTAAAGTCATGGCAGAATGACCTTTAACATTAAAACCATATTTTATCAATTAATCGAGATAACGAATTGAATGTCCAAACTTTGTCGCCATCTGATGCCGGTTACTATTGATTTTGCCACATCGGGACTTCAGTTTCCGGTAGTTCATGTTGAGACCAAATAACTTGTTAACTTTGTTTCTGCTAATGTCATTTTGATATGACAATAGTAGCAGTCTGAACTGTTTACTAACTTGAATTTCTAAGATATCTAGTTTTGTGTAAGATCTGATTTCTTTTTACACGCTATGGTTATACGTATTTTAATGTCACGAGCGCTATATAAACTTCGACAATTCGCTCACCATGACACTCACAATTTATATTGGGATCTGGGCTACATTGATAAAAACGGCTTACCTGCATCTATTGTGCAAGCTTTCTCCTTCCCGTCTTGAAACCTATGTGAACGAATAGGTTCGTTCCTTTTTTTTTCGAAGTTGTCAAACTTGCTTATTGCGTTAATCATGCTGAACACCTTATTTCAACGAAACTAGTTTAATGTCATTTCTTTTGTTTCGATATTGCACCTCGTTTGTAATCAAACCACGAAATATATTCATGTTGTACTTTTTAGCGATTTAATTGCTATTACGTCTTCTCGATAATAACTACTCATAGTTTTCAAGAAGTCCAGATTCGGGTTATTTCATTTGCTTTCTCATTTAATAAAGTAATTTCAGTGTCAAACAATGAAAAAGTGAAAGAGCAGCCACAGGTTTATAGTATATCTTCTTTTAACCTTTTTGACTGAAGAATATGTATTGCGAGAATTGCATTTCGAATCATCCGACTTTAATCTTAAACTTCACAAAATCTCAAAATACTTTTTAGGTCAGGATTTGCTTATTGGTGTCACAAGGTGGAGTCATTTAGGGTTGTATGTCAAAATCTGATATAACCTTTTAGTTCGATACTAAGCCCTGGTGGCTTCAACAAATTGCTATTTTTTTCGGTTACATCCAGATTAAGGCAAATGTCTTTTACTGATATTAAAACAATTTAACCTCAAATTGATGTATTCATTTTATATACAATGAAAAATAAAAGTGTAGAAATTCGTTGCCGGTCTTTTCCATGATTTGCCGGTCATTTTCTTGATTTTATTTGAAATAATACGTCTAAACGTTATTCTGCGGGGCAAAATGGATTTAAAACTATGAGATTTCATTAACATAGGTATTATGTGAACTACTGAAGATATGTTTTCACGCATAACTTTTTTTTTTTAATATTAATCAACAGAACATTATATTGAAATTGCAATACAATAATTTCCCCGACTAAAGATATAAACAATATCTATTACATTGGTCAACATAGTCTTGTCAGTGTCAGGTGTCAATTTCACTCTTCAGTGTTGTGATGTGTCTCAAAAAAGCAAGGAGAACGACACATAGGAGCTCTGCAACCTCTGCATTCGTACGAAGTAGATTTTTTCGACCGGATTCCGTGTGACTACCTTTTAAGATGCATTGTCTACATACTTCAGGACGATCAACAATCCTTATAAGTTTATGTCCCTGGCTGTTTTCCACACAAACAACGTGATCGTCTATCTGAGATGAATTTATAAGACGATAAAGTGACATCAAGTTTATCAACATACTTACGTTTTTTGGGTGTATCATCCATATTTATTTTGATCAAAACTTATCTAACGAAAAAGTTGTCAACGTAGATGTTTAGTCACTAAGTTATTGTGTCCTTTATTCTCCCTCCGGGCAAGGACGACAGCCACCTCATCGGTTGTCAGGTTGGTCAGCTCGTAACCTCCTCCATGTGCCTTTCTTCCGTATGTGTTTCTTTTGGGTTGTCGACCACAATAGCTCGAGCTCCTTGTTGGGCGACCTCGGGATGATGAGCCCTACCTCTGTTTCCTCCTCTTCCCCGAGCAGGGTAAGGGGAGCCGAAGCGTTCCGACTAACTGTCGGGAGAACGAGATCGCGATCGTGATCTATTACGAACGCCGGAGTAACAAATGCTGGATGTAGGTTTAGATTTAGCCGTCCGACCGGCTCAAAGCTGGTCTAAGGATGGGTCGTTCTGCTTCCACCCGTTCTCCTGTTTGTCGAAAATTCGCGATATTTCGCTCTCTCACTGTTGTATTGCTTCGTCACGAAGCTTTCTACCTATTCGAATTGGTCTTCAAATTAAGTCTCTATGCAAAAAATTGCAAGTGTTTTAGTAAACGCACTGACACTGTGTTCGTCCGACTGTAGTCCTGTGCCCACGAGCTCCCGGAAAAGATCATTGCGCTCCATGGTGTGCTTGCGGTTTAAGCTAGACTTATTTTGTTTTGAAGACTTCTTTAATTATAAAAGCGTTTATTGTCTTAAGCCTAGCAATGATACGTTTCTAAAGTTTGTGATTTCAAATTTTATGGCAAATACGATTTTCAACGTTTTAGTACAGCAATTGGAACCGAAGTTGCACCATCTTATAAGAATCCTGTCATCTCATTTTTGGAAGAGAAATAGCTTTACACATTTAAACAACCCATTGATGTGGGAACAGTTTATTGATGGCATCTTTGGCATACGGTCATGCAGTTTGGAATCACTACGAAAATTATTTTCCATCCACTATTTCCAATCTTCCCTTTCAAGCCTAGCATTTTCATTTCCTCCTTATCAAATTCCCCCCTCATTAATATAATTTCTAGCACTCAATGAGTTTGTGTTCTAAAGTTTCTTCTTTATTATCTCCACATACTTAGCATTTATCAGCGTTGACACCCATCCAATGTCTTTTTTATCCGAAGTATCTATATCACCAATCAGATGTTGAGCCAGTTTCTTAAAACCCCAGGAGCCATGTATCGGTAATGTTTCTTTCCTTTCCTCGTTAATATCCTTTATTAAATAGAGCTACTTGCACTTTTGAGACTTACTTATCCGATCCTCTTGCTCTTTAATTTTTTATTTGTTTGGGCACATATTTCTTCAAAGAGGCCTTACTGCTTACTTCTAACTTTGATTCCACTTCATATTTTTGCGCTACATTTTTTAAGTGTTTCTTCCAGGAATAGTTTCGCCGTCAATTAATTATAATTTTGCCAGATCCTTGCCCAACATTCAGTTGTGAAGTCAAAACGTCTTGCAATAAAAGAAGGGCTTGTCTATCAATTTCATATTTAATTTCTCTCCATCCAAGAATTCGTAGTATACCTGCAGAAGATGCTTTTATATTACTTCATATGATAAATCTTGCCATTTTTATTTTTTCTCGTTCTAAACTCTTCATTTCTTTATCTTTAAGGTAGGTAAGTCTCCATAAAAAATTAATGGCAGTACTATTTCTTCCCGACCTTGTTGCACATACTAGGATTTAAGGCTCCTCTTCTGAAATCTCTGACACATCCCGTTGAACGTCTAGCTTTTGTTAAGGCTTAAGAAATATTCGACCTCTTGCTCGTATTGCTGCTCTCAAATATTTGTACTCACTGAATTTACTGATTATGCCTTGTGAGGATAAGGATGTTGTTCTCCTTATGGTAGTTTCAGTGGGCTCTCTCCTACTGGTTCATACAGAATCTTTAGAATTATTCAAAGTCAACTTCCTCTCTTCCAAAACACTACATGCAATTCTAAATTTTGACTGTAACGCGTTTTCTTTTTCTTCAATCAATACCATATCGTCTACGAAAAATAAACCAGGTGTTTTCAGTGATCTTAAAGTTGCTCTTGAAGGGCTCGGCATAAGTCGGTCTCCTAATAACTTTATTTACTTTGCAAATAATATTGGTGATAACACACATACTTGTTTTAAACCAAGTTAAGATCAATTATATCCGATGTAATTTGTCATACACTTACTGTCGCCGTATGTTTGTTGTACTATGATTTAAATAATTTCAAATGTTGCCTATTATCCCTAGATTTTCTATCTCTTAACTTAGTTAAGAGATGGAAAAGTTAAGAGATAACTTAACTTATTGTATATCTCTTTGAATACTGGTTTCGTCGACTTCCCTAATGAGCCTGCTCTTCATAATTTTTCCGGACAATTTTCCTACCATCGAGGTAACTTCGATTCCTCTGTAACTATTAATGTAAGCTTTATCGCCTTTCTTGTAAAACGTTGTAAGCATTTCTTTTTTTCCATTGGGTCGGGATAAATGCATT
>LQRL01121596.1:40457-51756 GCA_001703475.1 Hydroides elegans
TTTCTTTTTTTCCATTGGGTCGGGATAAATGCATTACCTCTCACTAGATTTAAAAATAGTAATACAACCAGACTAGGTAGTCTTTTCTTGTTTTGATACATTAATTCTAGATGCCATCTTCACCAGCAGATTTTCTTGTTTTTATCCCATCTACATCAAATAGCTTCTGCCTTTATTATTTCTTCCATAATCACCGAGAGGTTTTCTGTCTCTTCTGAGTGATTTGAGATGTGAGTGTAACTGTGATCTATATTTATCTGATTTATTATTGCCTTTTCTATCTTTGATTTTTCGTTAGCCTCAGTTGACATCTTATTCGATTTCCTCATTTGATCAGTTAGTATTTTTTCCCGCTGCATCACCCTCTTGGATCTTTCCATCTATATACTTTAACCCTTATTGTGGTTTTTCCCTGCCATACCTCCTTGTAACTTTTGTTCGTGGCGATTCGCTCTTCGTCCTATAACAATTAACGCTTGCAATCAATTAATATACTGTTTAGAGTTTTATTTGCCAGGACCATTTTTTACTTTAATATAAAACTCACTACTACCTGCATTATAATTAAATAAATGGATACAATTTCTACCTTTTGCTCAGCTTTATGTTGGATGGCGACCTTTGGGGTTTCTGACACCAGCTTCTGGTACCACATAATGTAGCTTTCAACCCGTAATAAAAATATCTTTAATTAAGGATATGCCAAAAAAATATTATTACTTTAACTTTTTTTTACCTTTGAACTAAAGTTACCTGGGTGTGTCCTTTTTGATAATATGCCTTGCTATAACATTGATATTCGATTACAATTTATAGTAATACGTGCTTGTGTTATAGACTTACGATAGAAAAACCTTGATTTCATGACATTAAACTAAGTGCAGAATGGTTACCAAAACTTGTATTGGTAACAATACTTCTCTTGTTGATTTATTTCGCCTAATGAAAGAGGCTGCTTCTTGTGTCAAAGAACCTGATAAATGAAACAACGCTTTAGCTTACTTTGTTAAAATTAATTTAGATATGATAAAAAGCCGAAAAACTAAACATATGATAATTGTGTTATCAGTTTCAAAACCCAATTAGCTAGAGGTTGTTATAAATATGTTAGATGTTGTTGTAAAGTTACCTGGAAAGTGTTCGATTTCGTATAAAACCTCTTCTATTGCCTACAGACTTGAGTTGAGCCAGCAGTTGTATTCAATGTTGCGTATGCCAGTACGATTTCCTTATTAAGGAAATATTTGAATAAGTTATTGATAAGTAATGCTCAAGGTATATGTTTGGGCACTACATTAGGTTATATTTTACCTTAAGCTGCATTTCCTTGTATCGGCGTGTTCTGTTGCGATCTGTTGTGCTCGGCTGACATAAAACACTAAAACATAAAATTACATCGTCACATTTTTGTTGTTGTTGCAATAATGTGCATTCATAAAAAATTATTGCTTTTTATTGGACGATCTGATCAAAGTGAAAAACATTTAAACGATTTTATCTTATGAATAACTTGGTATTAATCTGATATGCTATTGACGGTGTAAAGCTGACGAAATCCAATTTGTCTTGGTAAATCTCGAAGCGGAAGTCTAGCACGCTCTGGAACACTTTCTCTTGCTGTATTTAGGAGATATTGGCACCCCCTTTTGAGGTCGGCACATGTGTCTGCACTTTGTGAGTCATAGCTTACTTTGGTATCTACAATTATCAATAGAGTATAAATTAGCAATGAAATTTCATATATGAAATAAAATAAAAAAATAACATACTCTTCTTTGGAATTAATTTAATATTACCATTGCCATAGAACCCATAGATCTAAAATATTTAACATAACAAATATGTTTCACTCTTTAATTGTTTTTTTTTATGTGTTATCTGATTTTTTTTTCAGTTTTTAACTGTTGCATCGTGTCTTTATTGACCCATTTTGATTTCAGTCTCAAATATTTTTCCTACTTAATTTTATACTGATCAGCAACCTTAGATTCTCTCGTAATCTTATCTAGGACAACCTCGCACCGTTATGGCGTTTTTTTTTTTGTTAATATATTTTTTTTCCTTTTTATTTACGTAAAAACCGTTTTCCTTCTTTTGATTTGTTGGTACAACTCTGTTTGTCCAATCTTCGACGATCGCATTCAATTCAACATTTGTAAAATTAGCCTAATATATTTATCGCATAGTTTTTCCATGGATTAAACTACATTTGCTCTTTATTTATCTCAATCGATTTATTTATGTTTAAAACACCGCCATGTATTTTTTTCGTATTCTGTCGTTTCAAGATCTATTATTATTTCCACCTAATCGTTCTTTTTGATGATTCTTTGCATCTAGCACCAATTCTACAACTTATCTGAATCGACATCATATTTTTCTATCTGATCAATCCACACACTTTTAAACCAACCTCACTTCTCTCTTCCTGCTTTCACATAATTATAAACTGTTTATTTTCTCTTGACCACTTTTTGTTTTCTGGTTTGTTTGAAATATCATTCCTTATTTCGAGGTTTTTTCTTACAGCATATCGAATAAAATCCTCCATTGTTATCTTTCGCGTGATATCCTTCATTTGTTAGTCAAATATGAGCATTAAAATCACCTACTTATAAATGTTTTATGTCGCTGTATTCTGCTTTCTTATGAACTGAAATTATCCCATTTGCTTATAAATAATTTAATTCCTTTTTGAATTCCTTACGGTGTACGATTAAAACTATATATTTTACTTTCGAACCTCCAAATGAGAGATTGCTTGAGCACAAATATAAGACGACTAAGCAATAACTTAGATGGTCGTTCCTTATCCTGTTTTTTTTTCGAAAACACATCTCAATAATGTTTTTATTCGTGTATTTATGCTATAAACAGTAACCTTAATAAATTTGTAGAAATTTGTTGCCGATCTGTTTCATGATTTTACAACTTTATTTAAAATAATACGTCTAAACAATATACTGCCCTGCATTCGAGAAAATCGTAAAATGGATTGCAAACTATGAGATGCCATTGACATATATATTATGAATACAATACTGAATAAATATTTTCACTTATAGATTTATTTATTGAATATTAATCAACAGAACATTATATTAAAAATTGAATGCATTGATTGCCCTGAATAAAAAATATATATATCTATTACATGGGACAACAGCATAGTCTGGTCAGTGTCTTGCCCATTATTTGATGCTGTGATGAATATCATAAAGCAAGGAAAGCGACACATAGGAACTCTGAGAACTCTGCATTCGTTCGAAGTAGATTTTGTTCGACCGGATTCCATACGTCTACCTTTGAGGTGCATTGCCTTCATAATTTTGAACGATCAAGAATCCTTATGAGTTTGTGTCCCTGGTTGATTTACACACGGCTCTTCAAAATCATGATTGTCTATCTGAGGTGATTTTTTTCGATGCAAAACCATGCTCTTAGCTGATTTGCTAGGACGGTTGTGAATTTCAAATGGTCATATGACGCACGTAGAGGCGGGTCATGGGCGCTTTCTTATCGTATAATCCAAGCATTTGTGATGAAAACATTCATAAAAAAAACCAAAAAAGTACTTCCACCACTTATAACTTGCACGACCCACTTTATAATATACACCAAGCTGGTCATTTCTATCAACACCACCCATGAATTTATTGTACATCAGAATAGGTTCGGGTTTGAAAGTGTAACTATCAACGTGTGAGCTTGAAATATATCAATATATATATTTTTTTAATTTTTCCACAGTATGAGCGTAACATTTTCTGTCTGATTAAGATTTGAGTCCAAACCAAATGAAATGACAATAAAATTATTAATTATTAATTTTTGTGACTTTTTTGCTTCTTACAATCTATAAGCAGAATATTAACTTAAGATTATATACTATCGAAGAAATTAACGATAAAACAAAATGATATGTATCTTTTAGACAAAAAGTTGATGGAAAATGATCCATCTTTTGATGATAAAAAACACCTCTTTTAAGAGAAACTTCATCTAGAATAATATACATCGAGGCTGTATCCTTAATTAAAATAATTGAACCAGATTCATTTTACTCAGTGTTACTAGTATCCTGAATCTGTTAGTCAAAGTTTTGGTCTTCATGGTTGGAATACTGTGATATTTCCAAAGACTCATGGAGAAGAATTTTAGTTGATAGGTTGAATCGGTTTGAGTTGCAATGCTGTTCATGATCCGTATTGCTGATGGTGTAAAAGGCTGGACAGAGCCACATTCTCTGCAGCACTGAACATCTTCTGACTGAATTATCAAAAAATACATTTTCTTATTGTCAAAATGACGTAATTTCATATAACCGCAAACATTTCTCTTTCAAATATATGGTTACTAGTCAATAACAAACGTGAAATTAAATAAAAAATAGAGTATGGTTGATTAATGTATCAGAATATCAGAACTAACAAACGTTTCATGATAAGAAATAAAAATCAAAATATACTGATTTCCTTAAAGGTTTTATTTTCAATCAATCAATATAAGCATTTTAAGGTATTTGAATTCATGATTGAATCTTAAATGGATATACATAATAAAACAAAACAGGTACAGGTTGTACAAATAAAGAATATAAACATGAGACACACTATTCATGTAAAATAACAATATAAGTGTGGATGGAGTTGGGATATGTTCCTAATTATTTTTATAAGATACATGGTCAACTCGAAGTCGGGTTTATTCAGTATCAATCAGTATGTCTTTCTCATGCATATTTTGCTCATCATTAATGACTGTATCATCATTGTTGTTCACTGGACTGATTCAGACACAGAAATGAGTACTCAGTCGTACGAAGTCTTTATGTCTGCTTGGCAAAGTTGTTTTCTTTTTTTCAAAGCTGCAATATTATCTTCATGGCATTGTTTGCATTGTCTATCACCACGTGGTCTAAGTGGAACTCCAATCTTCTGTTATTTTACATGTCCAATACCTTTCCATGGTATTTTCTCTAATTCGTAGTACTTTATACGGTGACAAATTTCCAAGAATATCAAGTTCCAAGAAATATTGTACACGTCTTTGTTGACTTTTTTTTTAGTTTACTCGTTGTGTGTATAAACAGAAAGTAGGCGATGACAGATTCAATCCTGTTGTCCTGACTGCATTGATTTATTGAATTTTTCTATTCAATTCCTGAACGCTTGTTTGAAATGTTTATTTCAATGTGATCAGGGTTATTCCTTTTTTAGCCCCAGGCCGGGGCCGTGGGGCCCGGAGGCGGGTGTTAGAACGGATTCATTTTTTAGACAAAAAAAAAAACACAATAAAAAATAGCTTGGCCTTCTTTTCTTGTTCTTTTTGATTTCGGTGTTTTTTTTCATCGTCAGAAGAAGCCTTTTTTTTTGATGGCGGAGTCACTTTCACCCTAGGAAACGACACTGAATGCTCTGCCATACCACCAGGAAAAATCTCGGATGACCATGCCCGACTCAAACTCACACTGCCACTCGCACTAGTCCCCTAACACATATCACTACTAGAGTTCCTGTCAAACAAATTTGATCCCAAATTAAGAAGGGATTAGCAGCAGGACCTCCAAATAAAATAGAACACTTGTCCTTAAAAGAATCGGCTTTGGTTGGTTTGCTGCCACTTATATTTTTCTGCGTAGAGAGGCGCGTGAATGTGTCCTTCAATTGGGCCATTTCATTCTGTATCTGCTTTACAGAAACCTCGAATCCCTTAACCACCATGTTTTTACGGGCCGCCTCGCATAATTTCTTTTCTTAGTTCTTGAGGTGGACGTGTTGAATGATCTATTGAATGATCCAGGAGCAGTTCGGTAGATTCATTACACCAGACGAAGGGCTCAGGCGTGGCTGCTTCCTCTTAAACATAATGAAACTTCCGCTACTTCCTCTTAAACATTTTTGAGTTATGATTTTCTAAAACTTATCTTATCATTAATTGAAAGTTGTTTTACTATATTTTTATCATCATCATCATACAAAAGACAATCTTACATACCTTTCGGTTTTCTTAATTTGATGTCTTGTTGAACTATCGAGGCACTCTTCTTCGGCAGGCTTCTCGGTGTGCTGGTCGAAAATCCTGAAATATAAAAACTAATAGGATAAGTGCTTGAGTTTTGAAAATAAATATATATATATAATAAAACATGATAAATACAAAACTAAAATCAAAATCATCTTGATTCATCTTAAACTATATTAATTGGAATGCTTTTACTTAAAAAGGTTCTATTTTTCCTGTCACGTTTTGTACTACTGTACTGTCGACGTCTATAACACTGCTCAACTCTGTAATATCAATTATAAACAAATACTCAATAATTATCATTTCCAGGATGATTGTTTTTTTTATATGCAAAATAAGTTGTTGTTCCTCATGTATTTTGGTGAGGCGTTCACACATTCTTGAATCGTGTTGAACGGAATTTAATCCGTCCCGTGCATGCTCATGAACAGTTGAAGAAGAATATGTCCTGATTCAGCCTGCTCAACTATCTAAAATTATCAATATAGAATAAATATATCAATGAAATTTCATTTCATAATAAAAAAAATAACATGCTACTTTTGAACCAATTTAACATTACCATGTCTATAGAAGCCATAGATCTAAAATATTGAGCGTAACAGATCGCTTTTCTGCTTTTCTTTTTTCATTTAGCATCTGTTACAGCGTGTTTTTGTTGCCCCTTTTGATTTCAGCTCTAAACTTTTTCCTTCTTAATTTTACATAGATTATCAACCTTAGTTTCTCTCGTAATGTTATCTAGGACAACTTGCACAGTTATGGAGGTTTCTTTGTATTTTCTTTTTTATTTACATCAAAAGTTTTCTCTATTTTTATTTTTCTGACACAACTCCAACGATTCTGTTTGTCCAATCTTCGACGATCGCATTCAATTTAACATTTGTATGATTGTCCTCATTTATCTATAACATCGATTTCCATGGATTCAACTTCGTTTGTTCTGTATTCATTTCAATAAATTTATTTATGTTTAAAACACCTCCATGTATGTTGTTTTCGTTTTCTATCGTTGCAAGATCTACTATGATTTCCATATATTCTTTCTTTTTGATGATTTTTTGCATCAAGCACCAATTCTACAACATTATGATCTGAATAGACATCGTATCTTTCTATCTGATCACTCCTCACATATTTAAGCCAACCTTTATTTTATTATCCTGCTTCAACATTATATTATAATGTTTATTTTCTCTTGACCACGTTTGGTTTTCTGGTTTGTTTCGAATATCATTCCATATTTCGAGGTTTTCTTACATTATCATATCGAATAAAACATCTTCATTGTAATCTTTCGCGTGATATCCTTCATTTGTTGGTGGAATAAGTTACATATTCTATACATCAACACATTTACAACAAATGTTAGACAAATAGATATAATAAAGAAGAAATCAAATATAAAGTAAACTTACTTTGCATTTTCATTCGGACAGAGAAGGAGTTCTGGATCAGGATGATTGTCTTCAGGCATTCCATTTACAAACTGTTCAGAACACACACGCATGCTTTTGGTCGGCTTCAGGAACTTGAGTTAATTGAAGGGATCTGCTCTTTTCAATGCGCGAAGCCATCGTAAACATCCCTCTGCGTCAGCATTTTCCGTGGGAAAGCTGTATAGCCTGTAATGAAAACAAAACATTGACATCTCATTAGTTTTGAATAACGTATGCTTTAATAGCACAAGGTTACAATATTATAAGGACTTTTAATGAATATCATTTGCTAGTATATAATTCGACTTGTGAATCTTTTAGATTATAACACAACCACTTATAACACAATCATTATAAAGGAAATATATCTATCGCCATGTGTATAGCAAGCACTTTCTAAATGAACAAAACGCAAACCGGAAAACAGGCGTTCAGGGTTCGACATAACAGAAGGAACCTGAAACAGACAAAAATAAAAGAGGGCTTAAATACAATACGAGGTGTTCTGGGCACTTGATACCGCTCCATCTTTCAGTTTGTACGCTCCATTTGAACAGCCAACAGCATAGCAATGACGCGACATGGCTACTAGCCAAAACAAGCAAAATCAATCAAAAACATAAATAATGCTTTGAGATGAACATCAGATTTGTTTGAAGTCGTTCCATGCAATATCAATCACGAATTCAAAGTTTTAAAAGAGATATAAACAAAAATTGTTTTTATTGTTTTGACTCTGTTAATTTACAATCATTTCAATTAAAGACACTTATACATATCCTAGAACATTTTGCTTATAAGTGGACATTTTTTAAATCTTTGCTACGCGCCGAATAAATCAAGAAAATATATCACTTATTTCAACATTTATTCCTAGCTTTTTTAATAAACGCGCTAGAGGCTTAAAAATGTCATTTTTGGACACTATCTAAAACCTGATTATAATGAAAGGGCATAAAATTAGAGAACTTTTGGTACTGATTAGAGCGTCGTATCATGTCTAGTTCTATATAGTTTATAAGATTTTCTCTATACGTATCTATATTATAAATCGATCTATGTACATGATTGGAACTTGATTCTAAATTTTTAAACTTCCTCCAAATAACCTACACACTCATGGTCAAATAAGTCTGTACATTCTTGAACGTCTCAGAGTCGGGTTCGTGTTCGAGTTCTTGCTGAGACATAAGTATGTAGGCTGTTCGCAGCTTCTTGTGATGCCTTCTTTTCAGTACGCGTCCCTTTCGTCGGTCGTTTCGCTCGCTTGAATCTTCAGATTTCAATTTGTAGCCTAGATGGAGTGATGGAAGCTAAGACGGGGACGTATTATCATGTAGACAAGCGAGTTCACCTGAAACATACAAAAACAAATAGCTTTGATTAATAATTTTGACAAAAAAATCTTTAACATGATATAAATACATTTTTAAAATGATGTTCTTCATTCAACATACGCCATAATGTACTATGGTAAGATACGGGTATATATTTTACTTTCATACATTTCGTCAACAAAACTCCCTTCAAAAGTCTTATTTATTCACTTCACAACTGAGCGATGACTTATACTTCACTTTCATGAATATTTCATTTGAAAAAAAAAATCTAGTCTGCACATCAATGAAAGACACAATATGATCCACATGGGATTGGCCGTGTCGTTAAAAATACACTTACCTTACCTTACCTCTGTTAATTCTTGCCTTCCACATACAATGCCTTTTCTCCGTCAAAGCTCTCGTTTCATCACCTTCATGTATCCTCAGACCTGGGAAGCAATAATATCGCCACATCTTGTGGGTGTCTGGTCGGTTCTGACATCCTACTACGCTGCAAACCACCATTTTATGCGACTTTTAGTTCGAACTCTTCTAAAGAATCATATAAGGATCAGCTGATTGCCCAGTTTTATTTCTGGTTTGACAGGTTCCAAAATGGCGGACAGGCTATAGATTTCCTCATAATATGAGCATTTAAGCACCTACTTATAAATGATTATGTCGCTTGATTCTGCTTTTTTATGAACTTGAATAATCCTTTTTGCATATAAATCATTTAAACTCTTTGAATTACTTATGGTGTACGATCAAAAATGTATATTTTACTTTTGAACCTCCAAATAAGAGATTGCTTGTGCACACAATATAAGACGACTAAACAATAACTTCCGGTCGATCTTTATCCTGCTTTTTTATGGTATACATCTGAAACATATAGTGATTGATATCTTTCATTTTGCTCCTGTGTTTAGCACGCCAGTTTCTTGCTATTCCTTTTTATTTAAACTATCACACATCTCAATTTTATAAATTGCGTTTTTCAATGCTGTATTGAAATTAACCTTTTATATGGGAACGATATTAGGATAAGTAGAAAAACTGACAAATGTTGCTTGTTTGCTTTGACACCATATCTAATCTAATATATTGTCACTTGTATGAGAACTAAGTAAACTTTAGTGCTGATGGTCGGCCATGCTTTATTCTTTTTATATTTTGACATTGCGTTGTAATAATAAATATTCTGCATCTAACAATTCGGTACAAAATCAAGAAGTATGGCTCTTTCCTCTTTTTTTTCCCTGCTTACATGTATTTTTAATGCTTTTTTTTTTTGGTTTATTTTGATCAATGTTTGATAATTAAAAAGTTGAATTGATGCTTTTCAAATATTTTATTTTTTATATTATGCATACATTTAAGTTTACCTGCTTGCATGAGCAGGTATACATTCTCAAGATAAAGCTACTTCATGGTATCTAAACCTTTAAAGAAACTTTACTGCGTAAGTCCACGCATAATACAGTCGACGTTGATGAAGTACCCCTCAGTGGCTCTACTGGTCCATCCGTTGTCATCGCTACGCGCGAAGCATGCTTAAGTTCTTAAATATATTTTTTCACTGATGCGTAGAGTTCTGGAATATGCAATTCTGTTATTCTCGAGCGCGACGGGATCGCATACCGTGGCTCCGTAGAGCAAATTATAGTTCTAAAAGGAAGATCATATTAACTCCTATGACCATTATACTTGCTATATGATCTAGTTAGATCATTTTCGCACGCTTCCCGAATCAGAGAATACCTCGAAATGAGAAAAATAAAAAGTTGCCCCTTATGCCACCCCATTGGCCATGGCACGGATGGCACCCCTGTTGCCACCCCGTTGGCCATTGGCTTGTTTGTTTACGTATGACGTCACTTCCTATATTTTTCCAAGGAATGTGGGGATGGTTGGGACGGGTACCCTATACGTATAATGGTCATATCGTTAATACTTCATTTGAGAATATAATTAGTAACCGGCAAGCGGTTACCCCAATTATAGTTCTAAAAGGAAGATCATATTAACTCCTATGACCATTATACTTGCTGACTAACAACAGGAGGTGGAGATTCCTTATCTGACCGACACGACAAATGAAATAAAACATGAAAACAAAAATAAAACTTCACACTTTTATTCTTGCTTGCTAATGACAAAATCATGTTATACTGACATGGTATTAAACAACGCTGTGACACGCAGGTCACTGAAAGGCTAGTCTCACCGAGTGCACACATGAACCATACAATGTGCCACGCAGGGCATCCAACGACTATCTTCAATATACCATGTATACGCCCCCCCCCCCTTTTCTCTTAACTATACATAAACGAGAAAAGAGGTTTAAATGAGTCAACAAACAAAACACTAAAACAGTATTTGTAAAAATACGCAAGGTACTTCGCGAGGTGGGTGTAAAGGGCCCGACCTGGAACTAGCACAACCGCTTAATACTGTAACAATCTAGGTTAAATGCAGGTTCTAATAAAATACTGGCACCCCTAG
>LQRL01121631.1:0-14471 GCA_001703475.1 Hydroides elegans
CACACCCGACATCCGGTTCGGCGCTCGACAAATGTCTCGAATATCGCGAAATTTCTCGAAAGCTAAACTGTAACGCCGCGTCAACGTTTTTGAGTCGGAATTATATAGATCGTTCATCGTTTTATGGTATGATGGTATACACACCCGACATCCGGTTCGGCCCTCGATAGATGTCTCGAATACCGCGAAATTTCTAGAAAGCCAACCCGTAATGGCGCTTCAACTTTATAAGTAGCGGGCCATTCGTGCTTCCAACGGACACATTTCTAGTTAAATAATTTTCTACTGTGTTTTCACCAAAAGCATATCTATAGCTTTGATTGAAGTTGACCTGCAAAATGGAGCTATAGTTTTGCGATCTAAGAGACACAGTGGTCGCTTCTAATTGATAATTATATCATCGAAATATCTCAAAATCAGCCTGCAAATTGGTAAGACGGACAGAATAGATATAGTTTGAAAAATAATCACCTCTTTATGAATAAACAAAACTTCGATATCGTTTATTCTTTGAATATCAAAGCATTTTAAAGTAAATTCTATTGAATGGACGTGTGTGTGTGTGTGTGTATCATTCATCAATATTAATTAAGTATTGTGACAGAAAGATCAACTCACGTTTATAATGTTCAATCAGTTCCGTCATTGAGTCAAATGAGCGCCTTGGATTGATGTAGCATCCCCTACCGTCTTCTTTTAGGCGGATCCGGTAATGCTTGATACCGCCCTGGTTCGGTTTGGATGCGTCCACCATGCGAATGGAAATGGCGAAGGACTTTTTGTCTGATAGGAAACATATATAAACAAAGACAGTAGGTATATGAAATCTGATGGATTGAATTCGAATCAAAATTAGAATCTTACTGATTTGAACCCTTTTAACAATAAAACATTCAATTAGACAGTTAGTTCAATAGCTATAGAAGTGCCTGCTGCGGGAATCGAAGCCCCGTACCTCTTGGATACAGAGCTATATGGTGTTATACAGCGTATAACGTGCGGTAACCAATGACACATACAGCCAAACATGAAAAAGAAGGGATGAGGGAAGGACCAAGAAATCGGCTCTCGATATGAGGACCCACCTGAGCTGGTTCTGACTAGGAAGGTGCCATTAGGATTTCCCGGTAATGTGAGTTGTTTGTCCGCTTCTCGGCGATCGTATGCGAAGAACCATCTTTAAAGAGGAATAAACTTTTCGTGAGGAAAAGTGGGTCGAATCATTAGAGGATCAGTTCGTCTATTTTTTTTCCAAATTTATTGACTTTCTGATTGTAAGTAGATATTTCATATTTAATATATTTTAAGAATTCTTTTAATGGTTTTCAGATAAGTACGCATAAATACCAATAAATATAAAAGCAAAACTAAACAGGAATTGCACGGTTGGAGAAAGAAATATGGTGAAACTAATAAATCAAAAATCGATCTAGTTATAAAATATTTTTAGTAAATAACAATATTCTTACTCTTGATGCTCGGGTCTGTCATCGTCTATGACAACGTAGTTGCTAGGGACGAAGCCTTGACGACCGGTTTGGATGTGCCGTGCTTCCCACCAGGGTGTGTCAGTGCTATTTATCGTAAGGAACAAGTGGGATAATAAGTGTGTTGCAATGAGGATCACTTTCAATTTACATTGTATGTATTTTTCAATTCTCTAAGCAGCATTTTATATGAATTAATCGTTACTTATTTTTGCAAATTATCTATATTAAAGCGCTTAGATGAGGGCACTATACAGAATACCGAAATAAATTAAAAATGGTTTCTCGACTTTGCTTAGACTTATGCAGCCATTTTGTTGCACCTCGAGTTGGTTTTGATCCCACATTTATATTCTTTGTTGATACACCGTATCGTTAAAGATACTTTTTATTTAGTTATATAGAACTTAATACATTCATAAAGGAATACAAAATTACTCTTCTGAGATGAGTTCAAGTCGGTCATTCTTTTTAAACCCGAGGTCATCGCCCTGTCGTGGTTGGTAGTCATATAAAGCCTTCAAGATCTTCCTGGCTGAAAATATAAACAATAATTTTCCATAGATAAGGGTACTAAGGCAACAAATATTTTTTTCCGGTTAAGATGACGGTCGACTCATATTATATGACGATATCAAATGTTGAATCAGATCATTCATAAGTACTATTTTGTGAGAAAACTGGTACAAAAATCGCTAGGGCTGATCTTATCAAAACGCAAAAAAATCTATATGGTGCCTTATTGCACGGAACCTCTAATTATAAACATAAATTTTGTATGCAATATTGTGGTAAGTGGTTTTCAATAAATAGTCGCAATGATATCCACATGACTCAATAACGAGTCGATTATTTTTTTAAGATCAATTATTAAAGTTCCATTTTTCCGGTTAGAACATAGCTCGTTAGCTGCAAATTTAGAGAATTTAATTCTGGGGTGCACAATGACGACCCTGGAACCCAAGTCGATATCCCTCTTAAGCCAATTAATTTTGAAAGAACCTGGCAGAAGTGGTCAAATTCTTTCAAGAAAAAATGCTTATATGCTTATAATTAAATGATAAGTACGAAAATTGGCAAAAAGCCCTCGTTTTAGAAGATGTATATGCTGCAGTAAAATTGGGAAAATTGCAAAGAAAATAAAGGAAATAATAAGGTTCAAACAAGTTCTAAACACAATACATTGACTTTAATGTCGCTCATCTGGCAACACACAGATAAATATTGCTTTCCAAAGCAAAGATTCTAAATATAAAATAAAGAAACTCACTGGATATTTGCCGCATAGGAAGATCAGTTCCTTTTTCTGTGTATTCATTATTATTGTATTTACTATTCTTACTGTTTTTGCTCTTTGAGTTTGGTGAGTTGGTCTTGTACTTATCCGCCTTGTTCGTCGATTTCGATTTGCCAGCTTTCGATCTATTCGTTTTCGATGGTACTTCCTTAATCCCTTGCATCTTTTGCGTTTTCCGCCTTTCGAGATCCGGTTCTTTCATACAACCGTTTCCCATGTTTATTGGTTTAGATTGCTGGTAGTATCCCACTTTTATATTATTTATACATGGATGATATTATATGGTATGGTAGCTTTCAGACATCAGGAAGATCCATATTATCCATAGTTTTTAATAGTGAAACGTAAACTTCTTAGTATGACAGGTTATAAGACTACTGTGCTCTTTTAAGAAATCTTCGATTAATTAGTTGAAACGAAATAAGATAAAAATATTATTAAGGTAAACATTCTTTTTTTTGCGGTGTTCAATAAAAATAATCAAGATGTTTTCTAAATCAATTGATCAGTTACATTCATTATGCTTATCAACATCTAAAAATACAAGTGACCGTAAATGAGAGAACCAATAAAGATCAGATACCAAAGTATTGAAGATCACATAAAGATTTATTTATACATCTTGTTACACTGGTAAAAAAGACACGATAAGATAGTGTCATACGGTAGGTACTTCAAGAAAGGTCCATTTGTTGTATTAAATCGGTGTTATCTAACCGAAGTAACTTCCTAGTTCGATTTCTTATTATTTATTATCTGGCTAATTTTACTTTTATTTTTTTTATAATATCAACACTTTTATGGTGCGGATGGGCACCTGCTGTTCTTAATTTGATCGCTGCGGAAAACAAAGAAAAGACCGTAAATCAAAATATTATTGGGACTTCCGGTATCCGCCAAAACATATTCCACCAAAAAAGTTTCCGCCCATAAAGTTTCCCAAAATGACAACGTGGCCCAAAAAGATTCCGTCCAAAAAGTTTCCGCCAAAATAGTCTCCGTCCACAATCAGGACCACCACGGAAAACATTCACAATTGCATTACTTTTATAATTTGTTAATTATTGGTATTTGTACATGTTTGGTTCTCATCAACCCAATAAGGAAAAATAGTGTTCATGTCGGACACAACAACATGTATTCCCTATCAATAAGATATTCATGATTGTACTTTGCTCCCATTTAATATTGATAAAACAATCATAAGTATAATGTATGGCCACTTAGTGAAGATCAGTCCTTATTACATTGGATAAATTATAATCTAATTACTTTTGAAAATTAATCAAAGCAGTTTATTGATGTAAATAATTATAAATATGCTCCTTTCAGTTTTGGTTACTATATTTGATATATGGAAGCTTCATTTTACTCAAGATGCAGTTTAATTCATAAACTCTAAAGTGTTGTATAGAGAACAAATTAAAAAGATTGGTATATGTTTACTCCTGCCTCGTTTTCGAGTTATCGCCAACCTATCTTTCCATTGAAGTGACCATTAAATATATGATTATTTATTTTTGAACTTTTAAATCAAGGCTCTAAGTAGAAGATTATTGGGTTTCAGTTCCAAATTATGCAAAGAAACGATTGCCTATTTTAACTAACCCGATCTTTTTAAACTATTCTTTCAGTTAACCTCCATTTTATGAGGTAATTTCACTGAAAAATGTTTTTAAAATCTATATCCATATAATATTCTTTCCAAAATCAAGAAAATGCGAGATTATGATAATTGCTGACATTTTATTTCAATAGAGAAATCGGAAGCATACATTACGAAATAGAATCCTAAAAAAAGATATTTCTTTCTTCCAAAATCTAAATAATGGCACTTTATATTATATTCCGCGACATTATAATGATTTAATATATAAGAAGTCTTGAAACAAACAGTACATGCATGAATGCATCTCGTATTGAAAACTGCTGCAATAACGTGAAATACTGTATAGGAACTAATGTGCTAGTTGTGAGAAAATATATATGTACAAAAATATAATCAACCTCTAAGATAATATATCATCAAGATTTTATGACAGATTTGCTTTGGCAACTTGAAGCATGACGCGGGCATCTAAATTACACATATATAAACTCCATTTTTCACTCAATATAACAAAAACATCAAAATATAAATTAAATATCGTTAATGTTTAATGTACGACTATGATTTCATGAGACGACTATAAAATAAATGCACATTGAATATTGTTTTATTAGAGAAACATGTGTTTCGAGCAATAATATCTTGGCGAAATTGATTGAATCCTTTCGCAGAGTTTCTGCGAAGGTATCGAAGCCATCTAAATTATATTATAAAAATGTTTTAATTAAGGCTATGAATGTGCGTAGAAACTTTAGCCATAAGAATCCTGGATTCAAAAACAAAAGGGTTTACACAAAAATTACAGTAATGAGTATACAGTCGTTAATACACTGTTTACAAGTACATTGAGTGAAAACCGGTCCCCCCAAAAAAAAACATATTTTGAGTTATGAAAAAAAACATTAGGGTCTAAGATTTGGCACGTTTGTGGAATGAGCGCTGTATAAGAGCCTGGTCACACGGAAAGTTACTTAATCAAAAACATATTTTTCTATGGTACCCTTAAGGCGCGTTCACGCAAAAAAAAGTATCCTAAATTTTTGCGTGAACAGAGGGAATAAATTGCTATGTTTTTATACAAATGTGGCTTTCAAAAATATTGGGTTTCGTGTTTTTTTCCGGGCTTTTCGTTTGCGTGAACGCGGCCTTATGGTTATAAGTCCCAAAACGCTCGTTGCATTTTAAAAGAATTGACGCGTTGTGAGTTTCAACAAGAAATACATTGAAAAGAAAAATTTGTTTGAGTTCGATGCTTCCCGTGAGTTCGATGCTTTCCGTGCGGCCAGGGCCCTAAAACCGGATTGAGTATCCACACACGTTCAATAGATACATACATATTCTATGTTATTTTATTACATATGTCCATATTTTTCTAATAAGACTATCATGTGGCATTGATGAAAGAAAGGCCATTCAGTCATTTAATGACTGAATAGCATCAACGCCTACTATCTTTTTGGTTGCTAATTTTTACAGCAAAAAAGAACGTTATCAAACAATATTAAAATATGAACCTAATTGGCTAACATCGTTAAGTTGAAAAATGCTATGCACTATCGCAGAACTTCCTTGTAAGCTTTATAAAACTGAACGAATCTAACAAACTTCGTTATCCGCATGACATATGCCACTGCACTGAAATAGTAGCTACAACTTAAAGTTTTTAATTGTGCAAAAAGCTATACTGATATTTCATCAAATCTTTTTATAAGTGGATGTAGCTCAGACATTAGCCTGATTTGAAATATCGTATCATTTATGATTTTGCACTAAACATGTTTTTATTTGTGACATAACTGTGTGTAGGAATATGGCACTTTGTTAAATTTTAAATCACATAAACCAATAACAATGAGACAACATCATCAATTTACACCTATTTTCCCAAAAATGTGTTTCGTCCCTAACATTGTTTTCCTGGTCGTTTGATTGCATCGCAGCAAAATAGAAGAACACTTGACCTAAGAATCCCGTCCGTGGATTTTTTTAATTTGGAATATTGTACCAGAATATGGAAACGTTTCCACCCGAGCGCTTTCATATTTTTTACGTTTTACTGTCTCATAAAATGTTTTCGTTTTTGTTTATAACAAACATTTCCGGTTTTATCAAACGTTATTTTCTTGGTAATTGGGTTCTGTCGCCACAAAGTAATCATCGAAAAAGTCATATAGGAAATCAAACGTGGGTCGGTCGGCCGGCTTGTGGGCCCAGCATTTCAGCATGATTTCGTAGAGCGATTCGGGACATTCGAAACCCGTCGGACGAGGCATGCGCATACCGGATTCGACGCGACGCAGCACTTCCTGGCCGCCCATACCTGTTGGAATAGAGATGGGAATTGAGTAATTTTGCAATGAATATAGCGCGTGCTCGTAGAGTTAGTAAATTTTGAAATGATATGGTGTAGCCGTCGAGGATCTATAACTTTGTGGAAGCATGTTGGTTATTCCATCTCTGCATACACTCAACAGGCGTTAACATACATTTTTATACGATATACAAATGAATGCGGATCAATCCAGAATTGTAAATAGATTATGATTATGAGCATAAGAAATGTAACCGACAATAGACCAATATATTTTTTTGATTTACGATTCTGTTCATTCATTTTTGATATTATGACATACACCCTGTATATACAATTGAATTCGTGATGACAGGAGTAATCAAATGAGGCAAACTGGGTCATAAGCCTCGAGGGGAGCACCGTGTTATTAATCACGTATTCGTAAACGCTCCGCAATAACCATTGGAGCTACGTATTTATACCTGGATAAGGCACACGTCCATATGTAGTCATTTCGTAGAGCAGAATACCGAATGACCAGACATCGGATTTGACCGAGAATGACTTGTCGAAAGCTGCTTCCGGTGCAGTCCATTTGATCGGGAATTTCGTTTCTAAAAAAAAATAGAATAGAATTGTAATCGTTAATGAAAATCGTTGTATATAAACTTATAAAACTCTCATTTTTATTAGTAATTTTTTAAAATTGAGATAGCTACATGTAAATGGAACAAATTAATAGAAATAATGAGAGCAAAATTATACCCTTATGTTTAAAGTATGACCTCCATAGCATTCATTACTTAAAATTCTAAATCATTCATATGATCTTTAGGGGCCAAACTTCACTTGACGCTTTTTCGAGTCCCCTCGTTCCAACATATCATATTTCTTCCAATGTACTCTTTGATGGAACTCAAATAATTGTGTTTTGACAGCTCTGATGCATTTTTTTTATAAGAAATACGTTAAAAAGCACGTTAGGTTGGGGAAAAATCATGAAAAAGCTTCCCATGTGACCAGACCCTTACCTGCATGGGCAGTATATTCATCATCATCCAGGACCCTGGCCAGACCGAAATCCGCGACTTTGACCGTGTTGTTTTTGCCAACGAGCATATTGGCTGCTCGCACGTCTCGATGAATGAAATTCTGTCTTTCCAAGTACGACATACCACTTGCAATCTGTAAAGGAGGACCGCATAGTATTGAGGAAATATAAATATATGGTGTCGAGTAAAACAGAAAGAATAAACTGTAAATGAATTTGGAACCTCTCAGTTCATGTAAAGTCAATGATAATTAAAGGGCTCCATGCATCAATGTGTTAGATTGATTTGATAGAGTACTTTAATTTGAAATATCAATACGAAATTAATACGATCATAACAATTATATTATTGGAAGGCTTACAGATCCTTACATGAATGACAAAAAAGAGACATTCAACGTTATTTTTATTAAAACGTAAGGAACGTTCAACAGTATTGCACGTTTCCCTTCAATAATAATAAAAATACCATTCACATAACCAACTTCCTTGTATATGTTATACACGTATTTTATGTTAACTGAAAAAAATATTTACATATGGATTTAGATTTATATTCTTGACTAACAGCACCACGCTTCTATTTCGTTTAACAATAAACTAGATAACATGCAATCTTGATATGCAATAGATTACAGTAAAAGAGTTTTCAAATTACATTTATCCAATGTAGCAATCACATATACATATCGCATTTTGTTTGAGCATGGAAATAAGAATTCAAGTAACAAATCAACGATACTTCCTTCTTTCACATTACACATATGAAATGACATCCATATATAAACACTGTTAAATGTTACTTTTTTCTAATAGGAAAACAAAAATTTAATACAAAAGCGGAATTGGAGCAATATATTTAATGAGTAAGGACCTGGTTATACTGGGAGTGTAGCGTAGCGACAACCATTCTTGATGTCCTTGCATGCTCTTCGAAGTACAATATCGACTAAATCATATAAAGAGTATATGAGAACAAGAATTGCGGTCGCTCCTCGACGCCCCTAATGTTGCAGGGCTGAAAGTGCTATATTGACCATGCCATTATAAATATAAACACTAAACATTAATTAAAGTTAAAACTAATAGAACTTTAAAATCACAAACCTGTGCGGCCATATCTACAATGACCTTGAACTTGATATTATGCTTCTCCGACCTCAAATAATCGAGCAACGCCCCATTCTCCATCAATTCCGTAATAATATAATAGGGTTCGCACTCGGTACAAACGCCCATTAGAAGTACGAGTTTCGGATGGCGTAGTTTGTGCATGATTTTGGCCTCGTCTAAGAATGCTTCGGCTGACATGCTGCCTGGTTTCAAGGTCTTGACGGCCACGTCGACCTGGTTATTCCATTTGGCTGAAATAAGTTAAATATGCAGGATATTAAAAAGTTAATTTTCTAAAAAAAAAATAAATCAATGGAATGGAGTAGAATAATCTGTCGGTATTTTCTTGAGGCATAGGGACCGGGAGGCGAAACGAATTTCTTAGAAAACAAATTATATTTCTTGAAATCTTAGCCAAATATAAAAAACATACATGTATAGTAATTCATTTACTACCAGCTGTATTTACTACCATGTTGGCTTGACTTTATCTTCTTTCGCTGCGCTTTCAAAAATTATCGCTGACCAGTAGCCGTACGTACCATCAGCTGTATATGTATTGTTAGCATAATGTTGGCGACATCTTTCCTATCCATCTTTAATGACAGATTCTCTTACCTTTCCATACTTCTCCGAACATGCCCGCTCCCAACTTGGTGTGCATACGCAATGAACCTCGTTCTACTTCGATGTCTTTGAATGGCACAACGTCGGGTTCTTTGGGACAAGCTTTCCGGAGCTGGCAACACAAGCCATCGGCAGAGTCTGCAATTTGAGATTTAAACTCGTGAAATGATTTAAGAACAATTTATGTCAATCTTTGTAAGGGACATACCAAACTCTTCGGCTATGTTAGCTTAATAGAATTCTTAATATGCTATCACCCATAGTTTTAAGATATGGTACAATGGGTGCATTGTTATTCCTAACACGCTTTTTGCAGCGACGCTAAGGAGACGCATTTGCGACCAAATCGTGAAAAAGACGTTTTCGAAACACTCAGTGATGAAAACGTTTCCAATTATATGGTATATTCATTTATATTGATTAATTTTATTTATTTTTCTAATTAATATTCTAATGAATAGTAATAAAATTGAGCCGTGCATCGTTTTTTAACGGTCTGCATTCCACACTAGTCTGTACAACATTCAATTATATTTAATATCATGTTATTATATTATATTTTCCTTACGTTTGTAATGTTCTATGAGCTCAACAACCGAATCAAAAGGTCGCTTCGGATTGATGTAACACCGCTTCTTGTCGTCCATGATTCGGATGCGGTAGTGTTTGATTCCTGTGTCATTATGCCGTTGTGGGTCGACCATACGAATGGAAAGGGCGTAGGACTTCTTATCTGTAATATAAATTTATAGAATCAATATTTTTTAAAGACGATAAAGATACATTCGTAATATGAATTATAGATTTAATGCAACTTTGATAGCGTTTGATTCTCGTGTGATTTTGTGGTTGTGAGTGGACCAAGCGAATGACGTAGGACTTCTTATCTGCAAATTAAACCTAAATAGTTTGGCCTCAAAATTAATTTCACATGAAGATTAACTATTATTAATATCATAAAACTTTGAAAGTGCAAGCCATCGGATTTATCCTCTTTAGGGCCGTTGTTCATGCCAATCTTGGTATATACAAACCATAAAACCATTTCAATGGAAAGTCAAATCGCGTGAAGCTGCGTTTTTCAAATGTTACCGCAGCCTAAAATTAGCTTGTTAGTACCCGTTTTTATATTTGTTAACTATTTAACTGATCAATTATTTTTTATTCTTGTTCGTATCTTACCTGAACTGGATCGGACCAAAAATGTGCCGTTAGGATTTGAGGGTAATGTAAGTTGCTTGTCCGCTTCTCGTCGATCAAAAGTGAACCACCATCTTTGAAAACATGATAAGACAATGATTATTAAAATGTTAGGATTGCTAGTCCGACCTACTTTTGCTCCTCAGGTCTTTCAGATATATCCCGAAAATTGGTATAGAATCCGAATTCAATATATATGTTAAATATGTGTTTGGATAGAGTTTTTCATTCTTGTCATTAAGTTTTGGTTTAAAACAACTTAAACTAATAATGATTAGGAGTTTCTTAGAGCTTATGAATAACGTGTATTACTTCGTGCATGGATCCTACCTTTTTTCATCATCCATCTTTATAATTGTGTTTGAAATGAATAAAAAAAAACTTATTTTGAAGCCGTCAATATGTATGATAATAAACCTACTCTTGATTTTCTGGATTGTTGTCATCTCTAGCAACGTAGTTGCTGGGTATAAAACCCTGTTTTCCGGTAACTATGTGTTTCGCTTCCCACCAGTCATTTTCGGCACTGAAAATACAAAATAAAAATATTCGCGATTTCAAGGGAGAACACAGTATCGGTGTATGCGGCATACAAATTTAAAATGAAAAAGCAATTATATTTATTTTTTAAAGGTGATATGGCCATACGAATCCACATATTTCAACCCCGGCTGATGATTTTACCGCTTTTATTTTAAATTCTTGGAACTCGATAATTTCAACATCATTCTATGATAAAAAACGCACCAAATTATAGAAACTGTTTGCTTGGTTTTTGAAACGACGTTTACTCAATTTTCTGGACCTAAAATTGCAATGAGTTTTGCTACTTCGAGAGTCATTTATGTATTTATCTTTATATTTTCAATTAAAGTTTATATTTCAAGTTATTACATCGTGTGTATTCCCCTATCAAGAAAGCATAAACAATCATAAGGCAAATTAGTTAGGCAATAATGGTCGAAAATAGACATTTCTCGGACATCCGAATAAAAGAAACATTGTAAATACATTATATATGAAATCATCATGCAAAGTGCTTCGGATAGAATGCAAATACTCAGTGATAAACACATATAACCACATATAACAAATATCGAATGACAAAAAATAAACGTCATGCAAAAGTTAATCCAGTCAAAGTTGAATCACATAATTATTTGCAAAAAAAATCCTTAGGTTTGTTTTAATTCAAATGCATGCGGTTACTTTAGGTGTTATGGCGTGGGCATGTACTTGAGGATTTTTTTATGATCGCTGCAAAATTCGAAGAAAATATGGTATTTTAAGTGATATTCGATTTACTTTATTTTCTTTTGCAATATTGCTGAAATAGCTGCTCCCTGTCAACATTGTTTAATATATTCCATAGACTTTGATAAATTCTGGTCCAAAACTAAAGAGTATTTGTCCTTTATTGTCATATATCTTCCGGCAACACGGCGGAAACATAGATAGAATCTGTTATGAATTCTGTTATGTGATATTCCGTGGTAAGATAACAATTAGTTTTATTGTAAAAAGTCAATTATACGTTTTGCATGATTTATATAAGTAAACAAACTACATCATGCAAAGAGTGAAAGAATCGTGTAAACATCTTCATGTTTATAAGTAAAAAACGTCAATGCATAATCATATAAATAAAACATGCAATCCGTAATACGAATAAAAACATGGCTTACCTATTAGATCTACAATGTGCCAAAATATCAATATTTTCTTATTATTTCATATTCAATGACCCATTACATAAACTATTAAAAATAGGTAAATTAACTGTCTGTTCAGGGAAAAACTTTGAGCGAGAACATTTGTGTGCAAAATTTATCTTTGAAATTTATCTTATAAACCTATTTGTAACATCAAAGTTATCACAATAAATAACATATATAATTGAATATAGATAAACTAAAGTACTGATAATAATCATAGTAGACGTATCATAAATTATTCATAAACCTTTATTTCAGGGAGGAGTCCGATTTAATTAGACCAATACAATACATGCTGTTTTATATAGTTTTAAAATGAAATGAAAACAAAAACGATAAACTGAATGTACAATTATAAAACTTGCAACTCAAAACTTATGAAAGTAACGAAAAGAATATTTCATACTATTATAATCAAGATACAGCTTCTTGAACATTCCATTGAAATAAACTTACTGTGAATTACTCCTAAAACATGAATAGTTTAGAATACTTTAGCTTAATATGTTATTCAAAAGCATGTCCAAGCAAGTTAATCATTATAACCTTAGAATTCGCATATGAAAACTATATTAAAACAACGTTTCTGAAATAAGCAATGCTGTTTCCAGGTTCTAAAGAAATCTAAGAACCTGAACACCATTTATTTCCCGGCTTATGCGGACATCAAATGAAGTAAGAAAGTTTTCTTGTCTCCTTTTTCCTTAATTAAATAACAATGCTATATAAACATAAGAATTGCAATTACGGGCCGTCACTTTTTGGTGCCTTTCGATGTATATGGAGCCATGAAATAAGTAGGTTATTACAGGGTACTAAAAAAACCTCGATTTAATCCACACCTGATAAATATCATACATCCTTCGGACTCTGTAATAACCTATACAAATGGGTTGAATAAGAAACATTCAAACACCCTTAAACGAGGGAAATTGTAGCTTAGAAGTAGAGCGTTCGCCTTCTAATCGCATGGTCCCGGGTATGAATGTGACCTGGGAAGGTTCTTGGAGAGTCGCCTTGTGCCCTGACACTGATTTACGGATATTAATTGAGTTCTCTTCCTAATGGTGTGGTCAGCGGCTGTTAGCGTCTGCGGAATTTAAATTGGTATAAAACATAGTAAATTTTAACATAGTAAGTTTTAAACTAATTTTAATTCCACAGACGCAGACGCCAAGAGCCGCTGATTGCACTATTACACAGGAATATAAAATTCACCGATTACTATTAAGTTTCAAAATAGAACTCACCCTTCTGAAATAAGTTCGAGGCGGTCACCCTGTTTGAAGCCTAGGTCGTCTTCCTGTCGAGGTTCGT
Source organism: Hydroides elegans (assembly GCA_001703475.1). Lineage (NCBI taxonomy): Eukaryota > Metazoa > Annelida > Polychaeta > Sabellida > Serpulidae > Hydroides > Hydroides elegans. The sequence goes on from LQRL01121631.1 coordinate 13,710, forward strand.
AGTCGTACTTGGCCTTCAGGATGATTTTCGGCGCTATAAGAACAAGAAATATGATGATTATGTCTTTTACAGTAAAGACGTTGCCACACGGGAAACTCTTTCGAGCTGTTACCAGGCGCGGATCCAGATTTTTTTGCATTACATATATGGGCGAACAAGGGGGCACCACCGGGTGCACCCCCTCTAAATCAGCACCTGGTTTCCTATAACAATCCATGTTTCTTATGTAGTCTATATGGGAAACTCGACTTTATCTCTATGTGCATGTTTTTTTGGTATCCCATATAGAATATAAAGGAAACTCCGGTTTTCCATAGAAGTACATAATTGTTAAAGCATCGATGTAACAATATATTTTTAATCGTTCGATCGATTCAAACATAAACATAAAACATCCTGCGATATTGGATATACTATAGTTTCATGGCATTTCACAGCGATCGCAAAAAAAATCTCTTAAGTGTCTTTCCAGTCCATTATGATTTAATTAGTTTCAAAAACTCACGTGAATCGCCAACGGGTGGTAGGGGTGGTAGGTCGCCTCGAGTTGATTTAGTTGGAGACTGAGGTGGTTCTCCGGTAGCCAATTCGTGAATACCCACAATTTCCTTTTGGGGCGTCTTTGGTTTTTGCATACAGTTGCCCATGTTGACAGTTTATGCTTAATCTTATAAAACGTACGTTTTTCGTTGTAATTGTGAGTTATCCTAATTGAACTTTGTGCTGAGGAATTCTAGAGGAGTCTGTTTTCTATCTGTTTTT
>LQRL01121632.1:0-29962 GCA_001703475.1 Hydroides elegans
TATAGATATATATGCTATGATCTTAGCAAAATTCCCACTTTCTATTTGCTCGCGCAATCTCTCATTTGCCTTAAATGTTTCGATGACATTATCTTTCAAATTTCGTTTTCCCAACACGACTTCAGATGCTTCGATGAAGCAATCGTATGATTTGTTGTCCACAATGAATTGATAGTTTGGCCAATAGTCCATCACAACGTACCGTATATCTATAGGCTCCCAGTGTACAACTGTTGAGGGAAAGCATGTGCGTGAAACGTAAGTGAAAGGGTCGTCCGGTATCAATCTCACAGGGCGGCCTGTCAACTCAGCAACGGCCTGCGCGTAATAGAAACCGCCTGGAATGTCTTCTTGCAGAATATCACAAAACATGTCAACATCTCTAGTTGTTAACCATTTTAATAAAGCCCTGCAATATCTTTCTTGTGACTTTTTTGGTATTGAATAAGTAAATTGAACCTGTTTGGTTTGTTCTCGGTGAACTATTTGAACCCTCATGTCATTTCGACGCATGCTCTCAAGCATTCGATTGGACTCTCTAATATACTTAGGAATAACTTTTGTATAGATATTTCCTCCAGCTTTTAAAAGAACGAATTCCTTGCCTTCGTGGAAAACGTTATCGATAAATGTTGTTAATTTTTGTTCCATCGCATCAGCATATGCTGTGGCAAGTTCAGAATATTCTCCACTAACAAAAGCCTTGATAGCATATGTTTTAAGTATTTTCCGAAGTTCTTTTAACTTGTCAAGGATATTGTCGGCAATATGGATCATTGAATTCACAACATCAATCCCCGTTAAGGCCTTGTTGATCCAACTCAATAGTTTTTTTATTACCGGTGCTTTCAGCTCTCCTTTACTGTCAAAAAGTTCACATTCATACACCAGGCTGTATGTGTAATTTATAATTTGCTTAGCCATTGTACCTCCTCCGTGCTGCATGTAAATTTCCTTGGTTAATTGTTTAATATCAGAACTGACACTGCCATGATATACCCTATATATTGCTTTTTCGCATTGTTTATCAAATAGTGCCTTTCCGGTAGTCTTTCCAATTTCGAATAAAAAATATCTGGTTTCTTTTAATAATTTCTTTCCTGCTAGAATTATAACGTCCTCCCGTTGTGACTTAAATAAATTGTCGATTAATTTGAAACCAAATAAATCAAACTTTGCCCCTCTAGACATGAAGGCAAAAACACCACCTGCTACAACGGCAATCAAAGACGTTATAATTCTGAGAGCTTTATCTTTCCAATAATCTTTCAGTGTGCAGTTTCCAGAAATAAGGGATCTCAGTGCATATATTAAATCATTCATTCCTTCTCCAATAATGAACATACTGATATTTGGGCATAATCCCATTGTGATAAATCCAGCACCCAAAGCTAGTTGACCTACACCGAGCATTGATATAATTGCCATTTTCATAAGTGATTTACGCGACCATCTTTTTTCTTTGAGGTAACAAACTTCTCCCAATGCATTGGCGTCAAACACATCTAGGTCAAAATGCACCCTTTGTTTGTCTTCTTGGGTAAAACCGCATTTCTGGAGAGATACGTATTTGCTATCGAGCGTGTCAAATTTAATAAGATGAGGTATTGATCCATATGATTCATTTCCTATATGACGAATGAGTGCACTGTCAGTATTTATGCATAGTCTTATAAGGATATTTTTCACCCATTCCTTTACTTTATCCGTCCAATGTGCATTTTCATAACTCAGATCTGAGCGTAATTCTTTAAAAATGGCTTCTCTTGATGAATACTTCGGTGATATCATGTCAGGTTGCACAAGACTGTCGCCGACTAAGTTATGATATAGACGTTGCTCTGGGTGTACTGGGAGAGTAAACTCACCTTTTATTGTGTTTCGCAATGCTAAACGGTAGCTAAAATGTTTATTTAGAATATTTGCTACTTCTGTTTCAAAGTGTTTATGTTTACTTAGAATGACCCCTTTTAATTCTTCTGCTATCATAAAGTTATTCTGAGAAATGTCAATTATTGTCCGTGAGGCAATTAGATCTTCAAAAATGTCATTTGCAATAGGTTTGGTTACTCCCTCTATTTCTTCAAAATGCTCTACTTTTAATTCATCAAAACGTGCTAATCGCTTGTTGTTGTCGTAGTTAAGAATAGCTGTATGGTTCAATTCGAGGAAATTCATTTCAACTAAGGGCTGCCATTCTTCAATTTGCCCACAGCAGTTTTCGAAATCATGCTTTGTTACTGCTCTGATTTTAGATTGACTAAGCGTGTTTGTTGGGATTTCATCTACTTGCGCCTCTGGGAGCATTTCGGGATAACAGCATACGGGCACTAAAGTTCTGTCATTTGTATTTTTATCAGACCTGAAACGATAAAACTCTGATGCAAAGTGTCTGTACTCAATACTGCGGCATTCGTCAACCTCTTCAAACCACAACAAAAGAGACATCAATTCATCATATTTTGCTTCGCCTTTATGTGTCTCAGCGTAATTTGATAAATCCTCAAAATGACAAACAACATAGCTTCGTTCTTCCATGAGCATATCAGCTTCCTTGAGAGTATCCCAGAACTCCTCTCTGGATGGGTAAATGCCTTTGAAGTCACATTCTGTTACGAAGGATTTATTTTGTAGTGCATTTAAACATTGACGCAACTCCTCATAGCAACGCTCGTACTTTTGTTTGAAAAGTTGTATACGTGTGGGGTCTCTGATTGACGCTCTTTTTATGAGTCTACTTTCCTGTAACTGTGTGTAAATTGCTGAAGCCTCCTTTACACTCAATGAAGGACAGTTAAGAAAAATTTCTAAAGTAAATGGTGTACCAGTCATATCCTGAAGTGACTGAATGAATATGTCTAGCATTATATTTATATCCTCCTTTTGTTTTATATAATCATTCAATATCATAAAACGTTGCCGCTTTGACTTGTATTGTTCTGCAAGCATTGTTATGACAGTCGAGAATTCTGTCTGTTGCTGTGATCTTTGTATGAACCCATCTTTTGCTTTTCGAATGTGCTCCTCTAGAATTGGTTGTTGCCTTTCTATATCCTTAGCTCTATGGGCGTCCTCTTCTAGAGATGGTTCGTGATCTTTTAAATCCTTTGCTTTCTCGATGCCCTCGTCTTGAATCGATATTTGCCTTTCCGCAAGACCCATTTTTATCAAAATAGTACAAATGTGATAATGGGCTATATGCCCATAAAAAGGGTCTGGCAGTATTGTCTTAAGCAATTCAAGTGCATGTCCTAAATCTTGTTTTACTCTTATTGACTTTATCTTATGAAATAATGTGTCATATTCATGTGTTTTGATTAAGCATACGGCACATTTTAGTATATGTGCTGGTCGCGTTATTAAAGTTTGATAACATTGTTTTTCTTCCATAACACTGATTATGGTGTTTACAATCGGAGGAACAACTTTTAACATTCCATCTCTTTTGAAATCCATTTTTCTCAACCAGAATGCCCATTCATCCAAACAATCATTTATAATTATTCTAGTTATTTCTTTCGAAACGTTTAGTTTTTCAAGATATTGTTCTAACCTTTGGTAGGTGTCTTTGAATTCTTTTAACTTTGTCTCTTCAGGTTTAATGACATTATCATAATTGTTAGTCAAATTGTGCACCTGTTGTTCCTCTCTTTGGTTTCGTTTGACTTTCATATGGATCAATAATTGACTAGACTCTTTAACAAGGTCATTATTCTCATCAAAAAGAGCAATTATCTGTCCACTTCCTTTTTGTCCTTTTCTTGCAGCTCTACCAAAGGCTTGCTCTTCAACTCGTCTATTAGCTGGTAGATATGTCAGATATGTTGATCTATTTCGTTGCTTTTTATGACGTCTTCATAACTGTGCTTGTACAGTTTGACTTCAGCTGCATTATTTAAATAGCTTCCAATCATTTCCACATCACGAATATTTTGGCAAATGAGCAAAATTGGTCTTTCTGTTTGCTGTGTTACTGATAATTTTAACGCACTAAGCCACGACTCAGTGGATGGGCAAATTCTGGGAGTGTATTCTTCAAACCGTGATTGTTTGTCAGTTGGAATTGAAACAAAATCACTTCCATAACAAGAACTCAAAAATCCACGCTCAGCTTTCGAACCTAGCGTTCCAGTCAACCCGAGGATTCGATGACCATATTGTTTAATAAACGACACATTTGACATAAACACAGCTTTGAGACTCTCTGGGTAAAGTCTGCATCCATGCTTTAGTTGAAGAAATTGATGAAGACCATGGCTCCATTGCGAATGATATTGCTCCACACCGGTGTCTTTGTCGATTATTATGATTTTTGGGTCGCGAGAGCTTGCAGTTTCTGATCTATCTATATCAATTATGTACTCGTCCTTTATCACCATGTTCTTGGCTATAAATGCATTTTTGACCCATTGATATAGGTTGTCACTTACGAAGTGTTGCATGCAAATAGGAATGTCGATATCTATTCCTTGTTTTATACGATCTTTGCATAATTTCAAAAGCATCTGTTGAATATCAAGTCTATCTGAGATATGCTTGCTTGCAGTGAACACATTGTGGTTCTCGGATATTTCTTTGCATTTTAATATTTTACCCTCTTTATTAATAACACCATTGCCAATAAGGTCATTCCATAACTCGTCCCTTTTGCAGCATTCTAAGTCGGAGACTAACGCTTCTAGGTCTGAATAAATTAACACTGGATACATTGCGCTTCTTACATTTTCAACAACTGCTGCAATATCATCCGCTGATCCTATCATTCCCTTCGAATGTACAAAGCTCCAAATATAAACATAGATTGATTCCAGAGCATCCATTCCTGGTATTTCGTGTGAAAGATACAAAACATTTTCTCCTTTGTCCAGTAGCATGCTATCCACTTCGTCAATTACCAGATATCCCTTTTCTCGGCTTCCGATACAAGTATTTGTATCATAAAAATCATTTAATAATGTATCTCTTTGAAAGGAGCTTATTTCACCGTACACAACGTCGTTGGCTACGTATGATTTCCTCCTCTCGTCAATATAATCACTACAGTTATGTCCAACGTTTATAAGAAATATTTCATAGATTGTATGATGAAGTTTTGCATCTCTTTGTGCTAAAATTGATGAACTTGTTAAGATGTCCACTCTATATCCATACATGGCTTTAATGATAGCTAACGCAACTATTATGATAGTCTTCCCTTCGCCTGTCGATATTTGTTGTAACAATCCTTTGTTCTGATGTGTGGAAAACAAAACTAGCGCCAGCAGTTGTGTATCTTTAAAACGAAACCCGTACGTCAAATAAATGACCTGATCTATCATTGCTATAATATCTATAATTTCATATGCGTCTTGACACTTTTCATCTTTAAACCTTTTTTCTCTGCTTGCAGCTTGCTGTGCTATATTCATGATGGTTAGATTTTTCATTTTTTCCCGTTCACTAATGATTTGTTTTACAATGGCGCTTGCTTCTGTTAAATTTGTTTTAACTGCAGAACCACTGTCGTCATTTCGATTAATCAAAACCACTAACTCATCTATTGATCGAGAGACAGTCGGGGATGAACCTTCAGTATAAAGCAAGTCCAGCCACTTTGTGCTTGTGTTGTTTTCCAAAATTGATAGCATTTGCTGGTCTAGTATCCATATATTTCTGTACATGCCATGGAGTAGCTCCAGTAATATACTCTTATCAATAGCGGGTTTATTTGTTAAAATATTCATCAAATATCTTACGCATTTTTGACCATGTCGATTAGCCAATTCAGATGCAAAATATGTTGCTCTTTCTACTTCATCGTCAGTCCAATGTTTGCCTCCATCTATTTTGACATCCTGAATGTCCATCATAATTTCTAACCACTGTAATCGAATTAACCAATCCGACATTTTAATGTTTGCTAACTGCGCAAGTAACGTGTAATCGATTTGCATTCTTTCACAAATAGCCAAAAAGTCAAAAACTGTCGATGCTGATACAATGTGGCGATTGAATGGCTCTGACAACTGCTGACTCAGAAATAAGAGAAATTCCTGATTGTCGTATCTGCTGTCAATTGACCACTCATTGGTGTTTTCTTCGGATTGTATTGTACAATGGGTCATCTGAAGACATATGTACTTCGAAAGCCAGTGTTTCTGTGGGTGCAAGCTAAACATAAGAATGAATTTCTGTATTGAAACATTGCAAGGATTATCCAATACTTGACAAATTAACCATTCAAATATAAAGTTAGGTATTTGTAATCTCTCATCTTGTAACCTGGTGGCTATGACCTTTGCCAAATTATAGCCTGCATTAGAAGGAAGAAATCTGAGTCGCATTAAGTGATCGTTTTGATAAGGGTCTTTAACTTTTGATGCAAGGGATAAAAATGATACCTTGCGTTCATCATAATTTGAACCGTGATTAGATTGCTCATCTTCATCTTTTATCTGATCGAAGTCTTCAAACTGTGCACCTGGTTTAAGAACTTGAAAGATCATTTGATGAATAACCTGCTTGAGTTTGGTAAAAGTGAAGAATCCTGACTTCTCTATTAAAAGGTTTGAGAGCACGTTTAGAGTTTTACATTTTTGAAATTCAAATACATTTTCGATGACAAGCTTTCGAAGCTCCTCGTTCAAATTATCATGTACATGTTGAGCTTTTAAGCACTGCAATGTTTCAAGCTGCTTTGGCGTCAAAACAACATTGTCAGTTTCATTATCTCTACTGCTGTTTCAGTTGGTTCCCATGGCTTCTTATTTCCATTCTTCTCGTTTTCATTTTTATCTGCTTTTGCTGACTGTCTTCTGGTCTCAGTTTAGTGTTTGGTACTATTAGCATAAAACAAGGTCTGTATAGTTGAACATCATTACAAGCAATCAAAGAAAGTTCAATATCTAGTTGTTTAACGAATTGATCAACCGCCCAACCCATATCATTATCATGGTGCGGACCCAAACACTTTGGTGCGCCATGTGCATTTGACAGTTTGTGATTTAATTTATGGTTTGTTAATGTTTTTGTTTGAACTTGTGTGAACATTTTGCAAAATTGTTCAACAAGTGTTTGTCCATTTCGATAGTAATCATGAAGTGCCATTTGTTTGTAAAACTGTAATAGTTTTGTTTTGACCTTTGCCAAAAGTACATAATTTCCTCTTGACGATTCACCATGGTTCAAAAACCCTACCACCTTATTAACTATTTCAAAAACCCTTGTGTATTCTCTATTGTAAATAGTGTTGTCGGTAATTGCTTCACATGACAATTTCAGAACCTCTTCAATTGCAAAAAGAGAGGTCAGGTTCTGTACTTTTTTTTGTGCTTCATCAATAGCGCTGTTAGGTTTCTTTGAAGATGGCGGATATATTTTTGTTGTCACTTTTTGAGAAATATACTGGCACGTGTGATAAGAACTTGAATCATCATCGTCTTTTTCATGCATGCAATACGCTTGTGCATGCACTTGTCTGTTGAACGTAGAGTCTGTTATCTTTTGATTTTGCAATACGTTGTTAGCATTAATTGATAATTGTTGAAACCGGTTGCGAATTTCATTTTCAAAAATGGGAACTGTTTTCAGTTCCTCGTTATGTACCGCTTTACTTCTCTTCAACCCATCGGTGCCTTTCTTCTGTGTAGTAGTTGGTTGTGGCACTGGCTCGGTTTTTATTGAAATATATTTTTGTTTGTGGTTACACCAAGCGTTTTCAGAATTTCCTGTGTCACTTGATATCATGCGACAAATGCCGCTATAGATACGAGTCTGTCTGAAGGTCGAAGGTTCCACCCTGGCAATATCCCTACCTCGTTTGCCATCTTTCCCGGCAGAGCCACCTTTTCCGTCTCTTCCCATTACGCCATTATTCCCCTTACTATTTCGTATTGATACATATTCGAAGGTACTTTTCGGTTGCTCGTTTATTGGTTTTATTTCTATATGACCTCGCTGCCCACCAAATCCCCCTTTACCTCCTTGACCACCATCACCTCCAGGTGTACCGCGGCTTCCTTCCCTCCCTTTAACACATACATAAGATTGTCTGAACGGAGAGCTGGAAAATGAAACGACCATGTCCAAACCATTTTTTGTTTCACATTCCATATAATACCACCGCGGTTCAATGGTAAACTCGTCTAAATCATGACCATGTTCACATTTGATTTTGAAATCATGTTTGATTGTTTAATTTGTTTTAGCACATATAGTCCTAAAGAAAAGAATCGTGTTGCCTGCGGAAAATGGAATTCAAATTCACAATCTGACATTTCAAGTCCATCTTTTCCATCATTTCCATCTTTTCCTGATCCTCCATCTTGCCCACTTGCACCATCGCCCCCATAAGACAAGAGGTAGAGCTGTTGCTGACCATGAATGATATCGCAAAGAATCAGTATATTTCCCCCACTTTGACCATTCATACCATTGTCACCTGGTTCACCGTCTCTGTCTCTATCATCACCATCCGCGGCTTTAGAGGTTAGATAAGTGTTTGGTCCATTCCTTCCAGAAACATCTATTAGGACGTCATGTTTGACATAAATAATTGGAGAAATAATAGCCACATTCAGACCAGGGTGATAGATATTCTCGTCTAAAACGAGAGAATCCCTAGCCAATATTTGTATTTCATCGATGTGTTCACAATGCCATTCTATTTTCGACATTAGGGCGTGAAGAACCACAAACGTGCCCTTGCATATGAAAACAGACTTACCATGTTTTTCACTTCTTTTGATTTCAGGGTCCATTATACTTTGGTATATGGAATTGATTTCCTCTTTGAAATCTTTACATTCTTTTTCGTCATTTGTCAAAATGGAATGTATAAGTTTTAATTCAATAAAATTGGTATCATTTATGACTTCCTGATTAGAAACAGATTGCAAATTAGATATCATGAAATCTCTGTTTGGCCCTAAAACGATGTAGACATAAATAATGTGACTCTCAAACCATTCCAAAATACAAGATTTCAATTGTTTTAGAAAATTGTTCTGGTTTACAGTGAGATAACATGATGGATCAATGATTAGTAAACATTTTTCTTTCACTCGATAAACTAGATTTTGATAATTTTGAGACCCCCTTAGGCCCATTTCCTTACACTGAATCACGATTTTGCATATTTCAATACACTGACAACCAATGGTACAAAATAATCGCTCAAGTCCTCGTACATCATCTAAAGCATACACTGCATTTCTGATTTTTACACAATGCGTATGATTTGTGAAAGGCCTAACCTTTTGTAAATATTGCTCTAGACTATTTAATAACTCATTGAAACACCCATCTACGTATTTGAGTTCAACGTATAACTGTTCATGAATATCAAGAGTTGAAAACTTTTTATCCAATTCTATCAATAGATCGTTAAAATTCCATTTATTTTCAATGGCAATTTGAACCAAACTGTCTACCTGCTGTTTTTGAGATTGAACCCAGGAGAACCAGTCTGTTTCATTGAATTTATCGCTGTTCTCCCCGTTCGTGTTTTTATCCGTGTCCTTTTGAAGTAAATCTTTATTTCACGGAGTTTCTTCATGCTCATTCCGGGCAGATTTTGTATCAACATAGTTTTCCATGTTTGACTCTGTATCCTTGTTATGGTTCAGGGTTGAATTTGTATCCACATCATCTCCCTGGTTTGAATTTGGTTCATTTCCATCATCGTGATTTTCCAGGTTGAGATTTTTATCCTTATGGTCTTCTTGATTTGACTCTGAATCCTGATGGTCTAGATAGTTGAGACGTTGTTTTTGCTGACATTTGTTTAAAAAAACTCCTCTTTTTAACCTCGATGTTGACTTTCGTAATTGCTTCTGTATCGTGTGGTAGAGAAACGGAAAACAAGTCTTTCTCCTCTGTCTCGTGGTCCTTATCCTTCTTGCCGAAGAACATTTTGCCATTCTGGTATGGAATTTGCATTGTTCTTACATTTTATCTCCTTCAGCATCACCAATAATTGAGTGATGGAGTTCGCCTGATAAAAAACATATCATTAGAGATTGGCGTATTCATACTTTATTAAATTAATTCACGAGATAGACAGATAAAAATATCTTAAAAATGGTTTGATTTAATTATTTGAGTGATATTATAGTAAAAAATAATGCAACACTTTATCATATGATAAGCAGATTGCTTTGTTTACAGCTTTTTATATCCATTTCCATACCTTATTGGAATGTCTTTATTGTAATATTATTCACGAATCAAGTTTCTATTAAAAGGATTGGGTAATTGATTATGCCATTGTGTGAGTTTTATTATGTCTAACCTATTTAAATGTCACAGTCTATTGATGTTGGTAAACTGGATATTAGTTTCCTTTTACATTTTCTTTAATTGTACGATTGTGATTATAAAGTATTACTGACTGTTTATTTTATTAAACATAACACTTACTTTTCTTTAATGTGAATTCTCAATCTATGGCCTTCTTTTTTTCAATCTTCAAAATCATCTGAAATTATAAATGTTACAAATAAATAATTATCTTATAAAATACAATACTTTTTTTGTGATATACTTTATCCAAGGAACCGATTCGTGAATCATGACGTCATGTGAAACTCATGACCCACTTAAATGATGAGGTCATACTTTATGTCTTCGCATGACTTGATGGTCTATGAATATTACGTCATTGCTACCTCATTTTCGGGCATTTTCCGAGTGTTTTTGACAACCTAGACAATTATTATTTTAGCGAATGACTGACGTCATATGCCTTGCTTGCTCGGTAAATTTAAGGAACCAACATTTTGTCATTACGTCACATCTTTTCATTAGTTTTCAGTACTTCTGAGGTCATCGGTAATGAAAACTGTTACCTCGTTATTCCCAGGAAATGAAAAACCTCACAATGACTTCATGGTGACATTGTATGAGAAAATTTGATGTCAACATGAGCTCATGGTGAAGTTTTGTGTAACCAGGGCTATGTCAGCTTTTCTAGGGTCGCAGGTTTTGAGGTCACATTATGTTTTTCGCTTTAGATTTTTCCCCAAAAATGTGTGATTACATAAAATGTGTTGGTTGCGATAGTTGCGAGTAATAAATGCATGGCATAAACGTCACATATAAGAGCAATTTCCAGATGTAATCAACATATAATAAAAACTATGATAGAAATTATAAAATCAGATAACGTTGTAATTAAATAACCTCAAACGAGCTCGTAATGACATGGTTATGACGTTGGTTATGAGTTTGGAATAGCTAGGACAAGGTCATACTTTGGTAAGCGTCGTAGGGGTCTTGAATATACTGTGGACATTTTGACTTCGTAGCAACGTCATACGAATGATTTCACCCTACGAGAAAAAAAACGAGGTACATACGTTTGATCTCATATGAAGTCAAATGTTTGACTAATCAGGACGTGTTAATGGAAAGATATGACCTCGTGATAACTCCGCTCTGACTTAGCCGTGCCGACTGGGGTGATATTCATTTTCAGCATGTTTCAACGATTGCCAATTGGTAATTTTTAAGCGATTGTTTATTTACAATCAGCGATGATTTGTTATCAAATGTAATTTTAGAAATGGCAAAGTATTAATGTCAAGTATGAAGGATGTCCTTAAATGTGATTTCTGAATGAATAACTTTCAGAGAAAGGTTCGTAAGTCTTACTATTTGTTGCGCCCTTGAACTGGAGTTGATGATATCACACGGGCGTCTGACAGGATACATGTGAATCCCCTATCAATACAAAGATTGAACTAATTTATTAAATACATAATTAATGATTTCACTTAAGCACTTGCATGGTTTAGTGAAAGCAATAAATATTTGGTTATCAATAAAAATGACACTCTGATGACCTAAAGTGCAATTAAAACATGTGGCCCACGGAAAGTCTTCGAAGGGGAACACTTTGCTTATCATCTTAAGTAGACAGTTACAGATGAGTTGATGGTCGTGGTCATACTTGGAAACTTAATAACATAACGCCTGTTTAAAAATCAATCATGATTAATTATAAGAAACAAAGATTTGCAAAAAATATGCTTATAATGTGACCATACCCGTATCCTCGAGCTACAAGAATCATATTTGCCCTTGGGAGATACAAGTTGCGGTACGCGGGCAAAATCCCCGTAGGGCAAAAACCCTTAGACCAAAAGCCCCGCGATTTTTACAGCTAGGGCTGAAGCCCCGCGATTTCAAAAACAGATATTTGTTGACATTATTCTATTTGTGTAAGTGACATTTTGTTTTGTTTTAAGGTCGAAAACAATTATAAGTCTGAAACAAAATAGCACAGAAATGTTGAATTCGCATTACTGATTGAAATTTTAAAGTAAGTGCTCGATTTAATGACAAAAGCTTTACATCCATGTAAACAACAGGCTTATCCGATCATTTAGATTAGATCACCGTTTAATTTGAGGCGTTTATGAGTCGAAATTACTTGACCATCTATTCTTCTGTTGTTAAAATATAAAAGAATATCATAAATAAATTAGATTAATTCGATGGTTTAGATTAGATTAATTGATGTTCAGCATATCGTGGGACTTTTTCCAGATGGGCATTTCGCCCTACCACCACAAGTTGCACAGGATCTTTAATGATTAACATATATAGCATTCTGTCTTTGATTATTACTTTAAACATAAGTCCAATGTGTATAACGTTTTAAATCATGATTGTGACGTCATCCAATAGGTTTCCTTTGATATTTGCGGGATAATATTTCCCACAAATTGCCCGCGTTTGCGGGAGTTATTATCCATCAGCTGATCAATAATTCCTAGTTTTCACCTTGGGTAATCTGTCACACTCCTTGATTCATGAGTGACACCAACTTCTCAAACACAGAGAAATAAGTGACATTTATAATTCAAGCTATGTTACGAAGGACATATTACTTCCGATTCATAACACAAGGGTCTGGCCACACCAGAAGCGTTTGTTGAGCGTTATTATAACAAACGGTGTTTTCCAGCCTATTTCCTTTTGGTTGTCTTAAACGCACATTGCTTGATAAAATGTTGGCTATATCCTGTATCAGTCCCCCTATGGTTAATTTCTCATATACGAAACAACGCGCATCACAGCGATTTAAGCCGTCTAAACGGGTTAAAGGGGACCATTACAGGATATAGCCAAAATGTTATTAAAACTATCAAAATTGATTTAAATTCTTTTACAAATGATTAAGTATTAATCCTTTTGAAGACGATGCCATTCTTGTTTACATGTATATAAAATATATATTAAAGTTTTATTCTGCGCGAGAATGTACCAAAATGATTTTTTTAAATGATATATATATATGTTTTTTTTTTTCAATTTGTAAATCAATATTATTATTTAAAGTATTTGATTATAATTTTTCGTTTCTTACTGTAGATATATCATAGCAATGTATTTTTATTTGATATGAAATCATATATAACAACATTAAAAATCAACAGTTGGATAAACATATTTTAACTTTACTGAAACTCATCAACGGAAACAATTAAGTGTTAACATATTAACTTGGGATTTTAAATCGTGGATTAACTGATCTTTTCATTAAATGATATAAAATGGTCAAAATACTGTTATTCAATTCTTACAATAGGGACCGAAGCGGAAATGTCTTTATAGAGGGGCCGAAGTGTTTTTCCCCGAGGGACCGAATTGTTTTGACGAGGGGACGAAATATATTTTTAAAAGGGACCGAAGTGTCCAATCAGTAATAATATAACCATTCATATGTTAGCTTGCCATAAAGAGCCTACGTATCACGCCCCTGTATGCACCGATCAATAGAGTACTGCAAATTGGGGTTATATAGATTCTGATCTTTCATGTTAGGGCGAGAACAAGCACAAACAACTCCATTAGATTCTATTAAGTTGGCTTGGCAAATGTCAAACACATTGAAATGGTCACCGTGATTCTATTAATAATCAGATACACCCCATTTTTATGAACAAAAATTTTAGGGATTTCTCAAATTTTCATTTTTTTTTTACAAATTATTAGAACAAAAATGAATAAGAAATACGATTGATTTACATGACAAATTGCCGGATCCTTGTCCCTATCTATTGCAAAGAATTTGTCCAGATTGCAGAAAATAAGCTTATAAGAAGGAAAAAAACCGTGTCTAGATCTAGAAAAAACAGACTTTACATGATATCATGACACTTTGGGCACTTTGGAATTAGAGACAAACCCTCACCCTCCTACGTCGGGAGTCTGGTTTCTCTCTAATTCATCGCTTTCATGCAATCTCTTATTCATAACAAATTTCATCGCACCTCTCATTTGTCAAGTTTGTATGATCGAGGGGCTTTATTATTCTCGTTACACTCGTTTATTGTTTCAACCTTGCTCAAATCACACGTTGGTAGTCGCCATTAACATACATTTACATTTTATATCTCGGGATGAAAATATATATGATATTGTGAAGTTTAAGCACTTTTATTTCTCCCCATTTAAAAATGCCATATAATTTAGGGTATATTTGATATACTCAAACTATTTTTGGCTAATTCATAAATACCTAGATATTTTATAACAAGATAAATGGAATCAATCGAAAGATAGCTGAGACATAGACTACTGATTATTACGCAAATCATTTGAGAAATAAAATAACATCTCTTTTTAAAGAACAGTTAAAATGTGATCTTTTCATATCCAAACGCAAATCAAAATCAAGTAAAGGATAGCTGAGATCTTTTCCGTACAAATAATTATAACAATAACAAAAATCACTCGACATTTTTGATGAAATATTAAAATAATATAGGTTATATCTGTATTAAAAAAAGAAGGCAAAATCACATAAGGATAAGCAAAATCTTGTCCTTAGCAACCCTATAGAAAAATCCCCTGAGGATAAGCAAAATCTTGTCCTTAGCAACCCTATAGAAAAATTGCAAATCAAATAAATACCAAACATAACAAGCATATGAATGGCTCCATTACTTGTATATGTTCATTTTCGTATGCCAAAGGACAACGAAAACTATTTCGTCTTCAGGTTCATGCTTTAGGTCTCAAAAGACAGACTGACAAAAACCGGAGGAACAGACAAATATCATCTATTTGACCAATAATACCTATGAACGTATAAAACCGTTGATATCACAATTATTAGTTTTTGTGAAGGACGGACAGCATTGATAGTCCATAGTCTTTGATCCGTTTTGCGCAAAGGCAGCGGCAGAATATTTAAATAACCATACATAAAAGTTATATTTCTTATAAATATGATAAACAATAAGATTATTTTAATTAGGTTATTTAATAAAGTTTAAATTGTTTACCTTTTATGATGAATACAATCCGAGTTGCTCATGTCAATCATGTCACACTGCTATTCACTATTATTGCATATCACTTATCCTTCAGCATCACTCAAATTATTTCAAGCTTTTATTTCTACGTTTCCAAGTTTTTTTTATGAATAAGCATCCTCAAAACTGTAATCATTTCATCGGATCACCCTTTATATGCATCTTTGCATGGCGTAATATGGGTCAAACATAGAATATGGCTATCAAGGTCATTCAAGTGTCTTAAGTAGGTTGAGATTCACAGGTAACATGTGATCTTACAAGATTCGACCAGTGTTAAATAAGTGAAATAATACATTTTTGTGTTTTACCTTTTGTATTATCACAGTTTAGCGACGAGTTGTAATAAATTTAATAAGTTATTATGATTGTTTTACTTCAAAGATAGTCCTTTTGTTTAAATAATTTAGTACAAGTGTAAAAATTGTAAGGCTTTGGTTAATTTAGGGCTTGACTACATTTGAAGCGACTGTACAAATTTTGTCATGGGTTTTCAAATATTTTTAAAGGAGAAACTCACAAACGCGCGTTTATTTATAAAGCAAAAAATAGCGTTATATAATCGTTTTGAGGTTTATGTTATGAAATTAAAACTCTACTAATCTTTCTATGTTGCAAGGCATGTATCAAAATGAATGGTATTGAGATGCTTTTTCTTGCAAGTTTAATTAGCTTTCGTGTAGTGTATTAGGATAGATATTATCAAAATTATTTATTGCTATGCATTTAGTTGTATGTCAAGTTTATTTTAAATCTCTATTATCTTTCAATTTCAAGCATATGAAACTATTTATAAATAATTTGCATCAGAATATATACCTTAACCATCTCCTGTGCTCATTTTATTGTCTGAAATTGTTCTAGGACTTATGTTTGGCATTGACATTTGAATATTTAGCATAGCAAAGGTTTCAGGGTCGTTATTGTGCACTTCATGAACGATTATCAATAATTTACAGCACAATGACATATAATTTGTTTTTGAGACACTGTAAACCTATTTTCTGACCTCGAGTATGACCGGGTTTCTGCATTATTCATACATGTCATATGAATAAATGAATAAGAAATAATTAGTTATAAGTAAGTTGCTGTATGTATTATTATTTGTGAACATACTTCTCATGTATTACATGGGGTCAGCAACCTTGCTATTTGGGCCACTTGAGATTTAGCCGTAGAAACAACGTAATAGCTTGATTTATCTTAAAGCTTATCAAGCATCGTTCTGTGCCTTAAAATCTGCATTCCAGATATCACCGGACTTGATATTGTATCCTCAAAACAAAGCAAAACGTTCTACTATAAATCTTAATTTAACGAATAGTTAAATGATACACCTTTGAATCATCATTATTGCCCAAAATCATTTCCTTGGTTTGAACACATAAAGCAGATGTTACATATTTTATTCCCGTTTGGGCAATTCAGGTGCACATTGATTCTGTACTCAGAATCTCACAGTGTTCTTGGGTTTGATTTATTATGCATATGCAGAGAATGTCATTCGACTTTACATACTAAATAATCCGAATGACTCTTGTCGAGTGTGTAATTTCTGTTTTAGTACAAATGTATTTGTTTTCGAGTTTCATTTTTTTTATTCCTCTTATTATTTTTCTTATGAGATCTCCTGTTCAAAGTTAAGAAATGTGATTGTCCCAGTTTCTCTGTGCCCTGTGTGTGCAGTTTATTGTATTTCACGGCATTTAAAAGGCAAAACCTTGATTGGCCAAAATACTAAGGTGGCATGGTTGCATGTGATATGTGATACATGTAGCTGTGCACATAAATAATACAACATAAAGCGAATCAGATATTACTTAATTGACATATATGACATGTACAAATATAGCAGGAACCCGATCTTTAAAAAAATGAAACTCATACTCTCAAAGGCAAACTATATGTTTTTCTAGTGATTCAAATACCCAGTTCTAGTTCTAAGTTATATTTTAACCATATTATTATATCAAGATTATATAAAATAACTGTATTTCATATATTTTAATCTTGTTTAGTTTGATATATTTGAGTGTATTATAGTCGTAATATTCGCAATGAGTAAATTTATATTTCATATAGAATATTTCCTTAGTTTATTGCTCACCAAAACGCATGTTTCTGTGTTTTGATATAAATATTAATATGTTAACCGTTTAGAACAATTTTGGTTTTCACAATATTTGTAGGTGGACAAATTACCTAAACATTCATTCAACAAACACTTTAATAACCACGCATAATAATCTTCTTCAGCCAACTTTTGAAACAAAGGGGTCGGGAGTTTCGCTACCTCGGTTTATTGCTCACCTCATTTGTTTGTCAATAATGATAACTTTTATGTGTTTTCTCTACTGATTTGTCTGGTCGAAATATCCAAATCTATGTATACATAACATATATAATTGCATTAGTCTACAGCATCAGCTCGACATCCTAGACTTTTAGTATACTTTAGCTGGATAAACGAATGCATGTCTGTTTTTAATTTTCGACAAATGTATTAGCTGAATTGAAACCCGATCAGTTCACTACTAAGTATTGTATATGTTTTTGAATGCGTTTTATTGAAATGAAAATAACAAATTTCGTCTTAATCCCTGATTCGCTTACTGTTATTTGCAAAGCATGTTTTTGGAGGTTAAGGTAATCTAGCTGAGTATTAATTTTACTTCAAAACTGTATTTTTATATGTATGTTATGTTGTATTATTTATTAATGGTTGCTGCTTCTAGCACTACCAATTTGTATTACGATAGAATATTCATATTCGAATAACATATAACCAGGGATCCATCCCCTGAATATTTATAGTCTATAGGTATATACAATTTAAGTCTGAAATTTAATGATTTTACAACGTGTGCAAGCCAATACAAAAGTCAAATACCATGCTTTATGCACTTAAGGAGTATAACATTATTATCCTAAGACAATTCATCACGAAAATTAAAAAAATCAATATTTGTTTACATATATAAATTTACACGAGAACACAAAAATACGATTCTAGGTGAGCAATTAACCGAGGTAGCCTTCTACATTGATTATAAGTAAACCTCGTCACATCGAGTATATTTTTGGTTTGCCACTTATTGTACCTCAAAAAGGCCAATAATCAAATTATATGACCTATATTTATATTGATGTATAAATTGCTCACGAACTTGTCTAGAAGATGAGATGACAACTATTAAGATGATTAATTAAGCCTCATGTAGTCAGGTGTCTGATGTTAAAAACTTAATCATCCTTCAAACAGCGGAAATGGCTAACTCGATATTTATAGTATTTTTCATTATGGCATACGTGCCTGAACGTAAACACTAACTTCTACTTGTTTTACAAAATCAAACAATAATAAAACGGTATATATGCATAAACCTTTTTTCGTCTATATGGAAATTTAAAATGAATTTGCCCGATAATCCACACGTACGAAACACCAATTAAGTGTTTTAGCTGTATAATATAAAATGTTTATTTGTATAAATACTTTTCGATGCATAATTTTAGTAAAAACGTACGATTTATTGATACTGTAATATGAATCAAGCTCATTCTGTTATAACATTTAGGACCATTCAACGGTATACTAGAGCAGAACCATAGAGTTTTCTCTTTCGTAAATTTAAAATCCTAATTATTACAGAGTAGCATGTAGAATATTCATTTTAAAATTGATTATCTCAGAATCTACAGAAGGGAAAAGACCATTTTTTGTGTCAATATACTGAATTAAAAACCTTTATATATATAAATGTTATGATTTCTGTCAAAGAATAGAACCTCAAACACAAAGCATAAATCAAAACAGAAATATCAACTGTCAACTAATTTAAAGTTCTGTTATACATACCCCTGAATCACTCCTCACTTACAGTCGCGCGCATTGCTAACTTCTCGTGGCAAACGCTAAACGCTAAACGTTAAACGCACAAATGCTAAATACACAAACGCTAAACGTTAAACCCTTAAACGTTAAACGCTAATTACTTCACGTTAGAGAAATCGAGAAGTTAGGACCGCGCGCCACTGTAACATCGAATGAATCACTTGAAATTCGCGTTGTCAGCATAAATACTACTAATCTATAAATACTTTAATATAAATACTAGTCTTGTGACCGATAATAAATAAAGCTACTCAATAGAAAAAATATAAAACAGTCAATAAATTAACTTAATATCACATTCAATCTGTACATTATGTCCCCTTCATTCCTTATAAATTCATTTTGGTATTTAGTACAGGAGTTTCAGTTGTTGTGTAATGAAATACCTTTGTATAATAAACAGATAGACTACATAGATTCTAACATACGGAAAATTCATTTGGTTTCGGAAAACCGGTGGGGTTGGGGTGGGTGGGAGGGTTGGGGTTGGGTCGCGTAAAACCGAACCTCATATGCTTAGTGAGTGACCGTTTTGCCCAAAAGTCGGGTGCTTAAACGTTGGCGGACACTAGTATTTCGGTTCAACCAGCACCGATTTCCTTTCCCTTGCTAATTGTTTTGCTCGTTTGTCTTTCGCTCTTTCTTTCGGGTCCAACACGACCCGATTCAACAGTTCTCGTTGTCGCTCCGTGTTCGCAGGAGCGACTTCGTCTATTGACTGAACATCGCGCTCGTAATCCTCGATCAGGTTATTTGCCTGTACAATAAATGGAATGTGTTGATTTTGATATGACATAGAACATTTAAGAAGAGTTGTAGAATTGATTGTATCACCCACTCTCTGGTTTTGAAGGCTGAGGGTTCCAACGATGCAGGCCCAGTTGCTTTTGTTATCGTTGAAATTGTTTTATTTTACAAAATTTGTTCACAACAAAAGAATCAGTGATATCAGATAAAGATTATTTGAACACATTTGAGCGACCGTATAAAATATGTGCTATAATTACGCTGCCTTAAGCTTGTATTTTGTACACTTACATACAATCAAAATAGACTTACGTAAAGATAAAAACATGCCCCACCGCGACTGGCTTTCACGATGTCATCGAAATGAATCGAATCCAAGATTTCTCTCGCTCTGGAAACCAGCTCCGGGTGGCAGCGTTTGTAATCGAATTTCATTAGGCGTTTCTGGAGCCCTTGAGGTCCGATGGGGTTGGTCATTTTGGCACACACTAGCCAGTCCTATTGGAAAGAGAAAATAACATTCTTATTGGTGTCATCATGATTAAAATAGTATTGATTACAACAATAATGTATCTTTTCCCTTAAATTGTTTATTCGAATATCACTGGCAAACCAACAAAAATACACCATACACTATCGCAAAACATTTTCAAATCTCCGTCAAACCTAGTCATAACAAAAGCTTTTTGAAGCAATTTTTGTATTACCTGTACGTTTAATGGTATTGTCAGCGGTACTTTGCGCCTGCGTCTATTAGATTTAGAATTTACTTACATGTATGATATATTAAAGCGGAATCTGATATATATCTTTTATACTAATTCTAATTCCACAGACACAGACGCAAGAGCTTCTGACAATACCATCATTCATGAGTTTTGACATCAAAAACCTGCCTTGCTGATAGATTTATATAATCATAAAATCCATTATTTTTTGTTACCATAGTAGTATCTTCATCCTCCCCCAGCAGCAGGTAGGTGGCCTGCATGATGTTGTGAACACCCCTCGGTGGCTTCTGGTACGAACGCACTTCCGACATCGCGTTTTTGTCCATTGCTACAATAAGTATAAATAAAGCCGTGTTCACGCAAAACAGCTCGTAAATAAAACTAAAAATGCATGCTTTTTTGTATGAGCCGAAGGGATAAATTAAAATGTTTTTTTTTATACAGATGTGGCTTTCGAGCTTTCGGGTTTCAAGCTTTTATTTAATCGCTTTTTGTTTGTGTGAACGCGGCTTCAACGAGTGTTTTCTATGCTGGTTAATTCACCTCTCTGGAATCGCCAATTATAATGATTATGATGATGCATGTTTTGAAACTTTTTATTCGCAGAAATAAGTGCCTTAACTTATTGATGCTTTAACGTTGCTTTAGTTTCATGATACTTTATCCACGTATAATTTTGTCTGGCAAGTCCAATCATGCATCGTCATTGCTGCATATTTCCGAATATAATATACGCTATTCCGAAATCTGCATCAACACAGGATCAAACATTGGCCTTATTGAATTAATCAGTGTTAATTAAGGCAAAACCATAACTTACAATATGTCGACTGGCTTTTCGTGGCAGTGCGTCGTTTGTCACGTGACTTCGTATCACGTAGAAGTTTCCTCGCTTCTTGGAGCTCAAATTCCATATGGATACTGATTCCATCTTCCCGCGTGTAGAGTCTCCCTTCTTTTTCTGCTAGGTTCTTTAATTGGTCCTCTTGTTCTTTGATACCGTTCAGGTATTTGCGAAGGAGGTCCAAGTCGCGTTCTTTGGTGGCTTCTTTGATGGCTGAGAAAAAAATGAAATGATATATTTGCATTGTAAAACATGTGTATATATTTATCATATTTACATGTTATAAAAACGGCGTTTAAACGTCTTCGAGACGTCTGATGAACCGCGTCTAAAATTCTGGACCAACATAAAACCTCGTTTTTGCGTTGTGTGACGTCTTTCCTTTTGAGTTACCTCGTTGCACTCAATCAGACGTCCCCGAGGTGAAAAGGACGTCCCGATTCGGCCCCAGAGGCAAGTTCCGGACGTTAGTTTTTTTTGCGGACGCAGACGTCGCCTTTACGTCGCGTTCATTTCGGACAAAGAATGGGTGCTGAGTTGAGGCGTATGGTCCCAAATTAGATTATCAAAAGGTATATAAGTAAAAGCCCGAAGAAGTGTCTTTTTATGCGATCACGCCGTTATCAAAACAATTGTTAAATAGCTAATCATCTCATGTCGATAGTGTATCTAGTTTCCTAGCTCCCTCTTCTGCAACATCTTCATTCGTTGGTAACCCACTGGCCATATAAGTACAAACGGTCTTAATTGTTTCCAAGCATCATTGTTTTACAATTAATGTTTTTGCGAGGGGACGAAGTGTATTTTACGAGGGCCGAGGTGTCATATCACTGGGTCTTTCTAAAAAGGGACCAAAGTGTCCCATCGGGGCCGAGGTGGTAGGAACCGAAATGTCCGAAACTCGTATTTACTCACCATCTCTCGTTGAGAGTATATCCAACTTCCTCGCTCCCTCTTCTACAATTTCCACATCCGTTGGTAGCCCACTCGCCATATAATCACGAAGGGCTTTGTTCAACGCATCTTTGTTTCTGTGTTGCGTGGCAACGATCAGGTGTTCTCGGAGCATCTCCTCTCGCTGCCCGAAATCTACAATAATGAAAATGTGCATTAGAAATATTGTAGATGGGATCATGTTTAAAGAGAAATGGTGTTGATTTATTCGGACCCATATTATCCGCTTAACATAACCTTTAAATTTATATGATTTTTTTTTATATGCGTGATGACATCGGCCTGACATGCGAGGTATAGGTAGGTAGAATCTATATTGTATGCCCAATGCTTTTCAATGAATTCACAGGATGAAATTAATATAAAGCCAATGTTATCGGAGAACATGGGCCCTTATCTTCAATCTGATCAATACTATATCAGCATTAACCATTGTGATGTTTGTAAACAATTAACTTGCGTACGGATGGAATCGTTCCCACGGCGGAAAACGTTTATATTCCACGATGAAACCAGAGGGAAAAATAGTATATAATGGCAACAACATAAAATGCCTAAATAATTACAGATACGTAAATGAAATTGCTTTTTTTAACGTTGTACTATGCAGATATTTCTCTTTAACATCACTATTAATTAATTCAGGTTTTCTTACTTGACAATAAGCTTTGGGTTATCCATCTTATTGAAAAAAGTTGTTCAACAATTCAAAAACATTCTAAACAAATCTTTACTGACCTGGAACTGGAGACCTTGCTTCCACCTGAAATAATACATAAACAATATAAATCATATCTTAGATTATATATGTTATTGCTTATTATGATTTTAAACATATTCTTAAATAAATGAAGAATATTCGAATAGATAGCTGTTATTGTGAATAATGTATTACTATAGCTTAGTCTACACGAATAAAAATACATTATTTACTTTATATATTTTTATTCATTTTTATATCTATTGAAGTAAAATTGATTAAAAATGTACGTTCTATTGGTTAGTCTGTTAAGTAAGTACTATTTATATCCAACTAAAACCAAGTATCGCATAAAATCCAAATTGAAAAACCACGATAATTGTAATAAAAACACCTATATGTTAGAAAAATAAACATTAAACTTGCAAACAAACACTCTGTTCAAAACGTTTGAATATAGATTATTCTTTAAGATTTTCTAGAAACTTTTTTGGTACATTGTTCGCGCATAAGAAGGTGGTCTTATTTCTAACATTTCGTAATTAAGGAAGAAAACGCCGGTTGTATGAGCACGGGGGTAGGTCACATTCGAATCGATCAGGATATCTTTATAAATGAAGAATCGGTGCACGACGATTAATTTTGAAATGGCATTTCTTCATATTCTATGTTTGAGAAACCCATTTTAAAAACAATGTAAAATATATTAAATTGTGATATATTTATGATTATGGATGCAAGTTTTATTTCAACTGAAGATTAGAAAATTTACATAAAAGATATAACGTTAACTATTCATATGTTAAGTAATTGAAAAAAAATAAACGTGCTTTTTATGAGCATGGATATGTAGAGAGTATCTCGAGACATATACAAATTCGTGCGTGAAATTCCTATTGTAAACCACACCCTTCAAAAATATTTATATACGGATATTTACAATATTTATAAAGTCACTACTTACTTTTCGGCGCTGAAAATGAATTCTTTACCAGTAAAAATATTACATAAATATATCATATTGCGAAAAACTTTTGACGGATGTTGAATTGAAATTAAACATTTTTTTAAAATCAAAATCTTTATTTAAATCATATGATATCTTAATCAAGTATAAAAATAAAGATAGCGAAATCAAGTTAACGGGTCTTATCAAATACATTTATGTTAACTTGTTATAGCCGTTTCTTAAATATGTATCTGTTGTCCATATGCTATAACAAAATATTTGATTTCAACATTAAAATCAAGTTTCAATTGTGTAAAGCACATGCGTTTTGACGACGCATCTGATCATGTTTTGGACAATAAGAAAAGTGTACCATCTGATGGTTTTCCGGACAAAGCGTTACGTAATGACGTACGATGAATGTATTTGATGATCGACTTTTTTCGAGAACTTGTCAAGTAGATTCTTTAGATGTATATGTAATATGACGAAGAATAGCGTTATTTTATGTATGTATCGTCCAGATGTGAATGATGAATCGCATCCGTTGCAATGGCACATACGACGAAAAATATCACAATATAAACTGCTATATTTTACCCAATAATATCGAATCGATATACCGTACTATATCTTAAAGTATCAGATCATCAACACATGGAATATATAACCTCAGATCCACATATGGATAAACGTGACGACCCACCCCCCTTTCGCTTTTCATTTTTAATCGCTTGGCATGTAGAATTACGTTGCATGCCATGGACCTAAGCGGCTCGCTTGGCGTCATCGAGGGGCAGGCCAGTCCAGTAATTTTATACTTAAGAATATATTGACGCCACCCGTTCGGCTCTTTTTATACTTAATTGGCGCCCTCGGTTCTAAATTATAAAAAAATGCCCTCGACGTATAAAATGAACTAACCACTTCATTGTCATCATCGAGAGACGGCCCGGGATCCTGTTGAGCCATGCTGGTTCAAATTAAATCGATCATTCGATTCGACACTTTTTGAGGCGCTAATTTGATATTTTACTCTGATAAAGCTGAGTGTATGTATATCAAGTCATTATTTCGATCTAGACCAAAACTGTGTATGTATAAACTAAAAGGTAAACATTATTAATTTATTCAGATCAACGATGACATGGTTTGTTTATAATTCGAAACATTTTTTCGGCTTATTATATTATCCAGATTGTGTTCGACTCCTTATCCGATGGTAAATATACTATAGACTTGATAACATTTTATATACCGACATTAACATAATTATTTATTATAAAACAACAAATAATTTATTCATTTAAAGAAGATATTCCTTTGAAATGTGTTCCATGATAGCTTTATTATTGAGTAAAACAACAGAGCTGATTTCAATAATTTACTCCAACAGTATTTATTATAATGATTTATGCTTCGATCAATAGCCAGAAGTGTTTATAGCCAATATTTACTGCTATTAAGTAAGCTCTTTTTACAACAAAGTCAAAGACCAAACTAAGTGGCCAGGATCTAGGCTCGATCCATTTAGCATATTGCGACTATATTTGGTGGCAAAAAAATGGATCAAAAGTATTTCATTATATGAATGACCTATATGTACTATATAGTTATTCCACACGAAACTCAGGACGATAGAGCAAAGTGAGTGACTGTTTTTTTTTAAATTGTGTTATTATCACTTTCTTATTTGAAAAACGATTTTTGTTTGATTTTCTTTTCTTTTATTCATGTTTATTCTTATTCATGATTATAATTTAAATATGCTTATTTCAAAATAAAACACAAAAGATACAAAAAAAGTAATAATAAACCGTTTATATTTTTTTTTCTAAAGCCATATTCTTACCCGTAATAATAACTTATGTTTACGATAAAAGGAAAGTAGGCAAAGCATACCATTTTGCATTTTAACTCAAAATGTTATTAATAAATTTTAAACAAATGTATAATTCGACTATTGCTTTTGATATAAAAAAAACGGATGAAAAAGCTGTGCGCGTATATATAGTAATACAAAAGAGGTAACATTATGACTTTATTGCCATTGACCTTTTGGCATGAACGTTCAGAGTTAGGTTTATAAAATATAAGGAAGTGAAAGTACCTTTTAATAACTTCAGAGGAAATATTATTTTTGACCGTGTTATAGTAATCCAGGGGAGCATGGTTGATGGTTAATGACTTTGTGTTAAAAAGATCGCTGGTTGAATTTTTTTCCATTTAATACATTAACACAATTCCAAATCATCTAATCAAATATTAACAATATAATATGAAATCATATTACATATCTATAAGAATATCACAATTTTAAATTACAACGATGGAACTGTGAGAAATATGACTTTTTCGCAAAAAAGTATATTTGAATTTTAAAACATGTATTGAGTAGTATATTAAATCACTTTCGATCATATATCAAGTTTACTCCGAATAATACATATCTCAGGCGCATGCCTCATAATTTTGTGCATGAAATGATAGATATTTTCATCTATTTTAAACCATAATACGTAAAAACCGGAACACAAATGAAATTATTAAAAGTATATGCATTGTAAAGGGTAATTTTAAACCAGAATATATCAAAAGTGAAATACAAAGAATCCATCTGCACTCATTATGACATACAAATCAATATTTGAAAGTCATCGACAAGCTTTGTCTTGAGCACATCCTATATACAGAGCTCGTTAGCACTAAAGCTACATAAAAATATACCACATATATCAATTTTCGTTCAATATTTAAAAGTCATCGACAGCCTCGTATCCATATGATCACGTGACTGCCTTGCTGCATGCCTTCCATATTCATATTCCGGTACATCCGGTCCCGTTTTCGACCGGCCAAAAATCTCGCGTTGCCGGTCGATGTCGGCCGGTATGATGTCGTCGTTTGACCGGGAGGATCGAGAAGAGGTGTTGCCTTGGTCGCGATGCGTCTTTTTGTCGTATTCTTCCATAAGACCGAGTGCCTGTTTTGGGAGTGAAATTATATATGGCTATATTCCAACGAAAATTATGTTGAATATTTTGGGAAAAAAGTGTTTTAATGCACCGTGATTTTTTATGTACATCATTAAATATAAAACCGATCATATCTGGAAATGCTGAATATGATTTTATAATTTGGAATGATATATAGGTTTAGATTCGAGATTAACGCAAATCCTTATCTCTTTTAATTTTTTGTTCTTAAAAATAATAGTAAGTACTGATTTATTATATTCAATGCTGACTTTTTAATAATAAAAAATCCTGTTTAATTCATCAGCATAAGTAGGAAAAAACCAAGAGCATTAAAATGTGACATTCTCCTCATACCGCCACATAGCGAAAGGGTGTTTTTACACTATTGCAACACTGTTCTTTATCTATAATTTTAAAAAAAGCATAAATCATACCCAAACATAAAACGTTGCCGCTCCCGTGCTCACATTGCGCACTTTCTTGAATTCCATAGACATCAGGATTTCCCGCGCTCGCTCCCGAATCTCCGGATGCACTTGCTCCATGTCGAAGTTCTGGATCTTGCGGTACAGGCCGTTGATACCGTGTGGGTTGGACATGGCGGCGCAGTCGGCCCAGACCTAGATTATGGTGACAATAAGATACATATGCATTTGAAATGTTTGTGGTAAAACGGTCATATTGCACTTTTCTAATAACTAAAAAAGTACAATAATAATATCGTAAATGAGTTAATAATTGTTATATCAAAATGATTCGAATCAATCCTGGTAAAACTATCTTTGGTTCAAGATTTTCAGGTATAAAATCGTCCGTTTCAGATATGCTAAATATGAAATATATAACTATAGTTTATGTACAGATAATGTTTGTTGAGCGTGATATCTAGAAGCAGTGAGTCATATGGAAATTTACGGGACCGTATGTGGTTTTTAAGTTTTAGATGTGCATCATGCATATATTATATAGTGATTGTTTACAATAAAGGGACAATAGAAATAAAATATTATATAGAGTAATTGTTAAATCTCTTCCTGAACTCACCCCAGTGGTCAGCTCATCCTCGCCCAGCAATAACAAAACCGCTTGCATGACTTGGTGAACAACCGTTGGGGGTTTCTTAAACGACCGGATTTCAGACATCGTGCTTTTCTCCATCGCTAAAATGGCAAAATAAGAACGTAAAGTTTACACAATAAATGCTATCATATTCTTTGATGATACCAAATAATTTTGCTATTGTTTACTCAGATTATACCAAACAATTTTGCTATTGTTTACTTTGATTGTATCAAATTAAATTATCTTGTTTAGTTTGATTATACCGAATACCTTAAAAACTGTTATAGACCAGTCATATTACACCATCGTCTGGCACCAAAATAATAGAAAATGGCTGTTTAACATGTTTTTGCATGCGTTTATTCGGTAAAAACAGTTTTGCTCGAAACTGCAAAATCGGGGGCTTCATTTACTTACCGAGAATAAAAGCCCTCAGTCGCTCCATCCTCGTCAGTGCCCCAACCACAGATTCGCCCTCCGACACTTCGTACTGCATCTCTCCGTGGTAGCGCTTGGCCATGATTTCGTCCAGTAATATGAGAATGGTGTCAACGTCTTTTTCCTTTGTGGCTACTTTCAGTTCTGTATAGGATCATAATTTTGAAAACAATATAATAAACTTAATCAAACCAAATATGTCTTCTTCTCATTACATAAAGGGTGCATTGTGATTTAATTTAAATAAAAGATCATTATGGTTGCAATACAGCTATACTGCAACACTCTTTTAAGGCACTAAACGGTTTTACATGCAATCAAGTTTATAATAACCTACATTTATGTTTACATGTCATGAATAAAACATACGCGTCGATGAAAAACATGAATGTGAGTATATTGACTATATAAAATGAATATAAGGCACATTTGGTCTTCTAAAATCAAGGCTTTTAATTCATTCGTTTTCATTGTGAAATGAATATCAAATATCAAACAAAATCTATACAAACCGCTTCTGGTATTGATGACATCGATCATTTTCTCTGCCTTCTTGAGATGCGGATTATTCTTGGGCGTCGATCCATGAGCCCTCGCTTCTTTGATGGCTTGTTCAAGTTGCTCCTTGTTCCTCAAACGGATGGCTTGCTCGAGACGCTGGCGATCCAGATTTTGTGTCATCTCTATATAAACATTTAAGCATATAACAATATAGGTATATAACAGTGCTTCCCAAATTGAGCATTTTATAGCATCTTGAACATGTACACTGCATATTATAATACGAAGTTAGGATGTATTAGTATAAAATAATATTATATAAAATTTATAACATCGAAAACTCTTGTTTACGACAATGATTTCAGTAAATAGTATAACTTTCCCTTGTATAACTTTGTAGACTAGAAATGGGTCCGTTGGAGCACGAATGGCCCGCTACTTATAAAGTTGAAGCGCCATTACGGGTTGGCTTTCTAGAAATTTCGCGGTATTCGAGACATCTATCGAGGGCCGAACCGGGATGTCGGGTGTGTATACCATCATACTTTAAAACGATGAACTATCTATAAAAGTTCCGACTCAAAAACGTTGACGCGGCGTTACAGTTTGGCTTTCGAGAAGTTTCGCGATATTCGAGACATTTATCGAGCGCCGAACCGGATGTCGAGTGTTTATACCATCATACTATGCAACGATGAACCATCTATATAAGTTCCGATTCAAAAAAGTTGACGCGGCGTTACGGGTTGGCTTTAGCGAAAATTCGCGATATTCGAGACATTTATCGAGCGCGGAACCGGATGTCGGGTGTGTATACCATCATACTATACAACGATGAACTATCTATATAAGTTC
>LQRL01121662.1:0-13613 GCA_001703475.1 Hydroides elegans
TACAAGAAAGCGATGACAGACGGACAGACGGACGGACGGACAGACGGACGGACGGACACCCCAACTCTATAGGCCCCCAACTTTGGGGTTGGGGCCTAACAATGTATTTTTTTTGGTTCAATATGCACGTATACATTTGAAATTTCTGGTTTCGAAGCAGTTTAACAACCAGATCCGACTCATTTCATCAAATACGCTTGTTTTGC
Organism: Hydroides elegans; assembly: GCA_001703475.1. Classification (NCBI taxonomy): domain Eukaryota; kingdom Metazoa; phylum Annelida; class Polychaeta; order Sabellida; family Serpulidae; genus Hydroides; species Hydroides elegans. The sequence continues at coordinate 207 of LQRL01121662.1, forward strand.
CAAACGTACAACAAAATATTATTCATAAAATAAAACTTCGATCCTTGACTTATCATTGAACAAATTACATCAAATATTCATCCTTCCCATCCTCAGATCCCTTGACGCGTTCCTTGTAGGTTGTTTATCGATTGAGTAGATGGTAGATGATAAAACAATAGGATTATTTACTTGTACCGGTATATCGAATTCAATTAAGCCTTCGAAAACCAAATACAGTAGAACCTCGTTAAACCGAACACCTCGGGACCGGGCAAATCTGTTCGGTTTAACCGATTTTCGGTTTATCAGGTAATATCTAAAAAGAACATATAGGGACTGGGACCGCACATTTTATTCGGTTTAAGCAATAATTCGGTTTAACCGTGTTCGGTTTAACGAGGGTCCACTGTACTACGGTTTGGTTTTGAACCAACTGAAATCACATCATTGTTACTAATAATGCACCAGTGATAATCATTATACAAAAAATTCAAAGCATTTTTTATAAGATACTCCAACAATAAATGAAAGAGAAATACGATTCTTCAGCCCGTCGTGATTTGTGAGTTGAGCCATAAACCGACAAGGTTAATTAACATATTGCTCAAGGACAGCGGTCCGGGCGAATAGTAAAACATCTGTAGGTAATTGACAGTCGCGCGATGTGTAAGTCAGCAAAATATCTAATGCTCCAAAATCAATCTGTTGGTGATCTCCGAAAAAAAATAGATATGAATACACGAGGGCGGCCATGTGTATTTTACTCGATATGCAAAATTTCAGTGTTCAAATTTTATAACGATTTATGCATATATGAAGTTTGTTCTTCTACACCAACCTACGTCACACCATGGTTACGTCACCAAACAATGAGGGATGCAAGTAATGAGACTGGACGAGAAATTTTACTTCCTAAAAACTATCCCAAAATATTGAAGAATGGCTCGCTTGTGATTGGTCAATCTTGAAGGTGAATGGCATTGGTATGACTGCCAGGGCTTTCGCCCACCCCGGTAAATGCCACTCTGTGTCACCTGGGGACCCTCAATCAAACGGACGAATGCCATAGATAACCTATTCTACGTGGTTCTGGTCTCCAGGGCGCCCCGGGCCTCAGGGTGGCCAAGTCCTGCTTTTCCGTATATCTATTTTTAACATGAACTGGTTAATACAAAGTGACTGTCTCCATAAACTGTATAATGTTTCCTTTTAACATAGTTCCCAAAAATGAAGCATAAAAAATACGATTGTTACGTGATTTGCGTACTAGTTTATAGTATAACACTATTTAACGAGTGAAATGTAAATGTTTAGTAAGCTAAACGACTATTGAATTCAACATTTTTTAAGAAAAGGGTGGGTGGGATGCATTGAGGACCTGTTGTCCTGAGCGACGACTATTCGTAAAATATGTTTTGTTTTTACGATAATCAATTCTTTTTTTTTCTCTTTTTTTTCATATTATATTGTTGATATATAAATATAAACTCTACCTTTAATATTCAGTGCTCCTTTCGGTAAGCAGTTTGATATCTTCACAGATATAAGCTAAAATCGTCGAAAAGCGGGCAACCCACAACCCTGAACCTCGTAAAGCTAAATCATCAATCTTCAATGTTTTATGTCCGAAAAGGCTTAATAGCGGAACTGGACTGTATTCATATGCTATCTTATAAATTAAAAAATTAATTATACAGCTGAATGTATGCATTTTGCTAAAGACACATACTAAGCTGAAGCGTTTGATTTACATTCAGCAGGCGCGGATCCAGAAAATATTGAACCTGGCTGAACCGGGGGCGCAAATTTACTTGTTTGTCTTACATATAAGGGCGAACAGGGGGGCGTGCGCCGGGTGCGCCACCTCTAAATCCGCGCCTGTTCAGCTGTATAATTCATAAGATAATTAGTTATTTTACGTTTTTTTCTTTTGTTTTGCATTGAAGGTTCTGTATGACGACCTTGTCTAGCTGTAGCCTTTCACACTCATTGACTCCTTGGCCCTTGGGCTGGGAGATGGACCTGAACGACACCGATACAACGTACCAACAAAATATCCTGCAATACAATTGTAATGAGATTTATATCCGATCACACGTAGTTGAGTGCTTTATCTATAACAAATGCAAACCATCTTATACGTAAAAGAACAGAGGAAACTGATCTTAAAAGAAAAAGAAAAGACATACCGGAAGCAAAACATACCGAAAAGTGTGTCACCGAGGGTAATATAATTTTCGCGCTCATGTAAAAGACGGATTTAGATTTTTTATCAAATGATTATATCGATGGGTTCACATCTGCATCTGATGCATTATTACTTTAAACATAACATAAAAGACCAATAACATGCAGGAAAACTATGCATAAACGAGAATAAATATATACATTTTTTTCATGAAATGAGTTGGGGTAGCGCTAGACTGGTCCCCATCCCTAATATCAAAGATATATGGGGACTGGTATCATCCACCATTTTGTTTTGATCTGAAAGCCAGTTTTTTTTACATGCCATATTAGTCACGTGATTTTGGGGTGTGTCTCTGAAATCCAATCAATTAATTCGTTACAGAAAAATGGTTCCCATCTACATTGGGTGATACAATACACTATTAACGATAGTGCTTAGTGTAGGGGAACCATTCTAGGGTAGCGCGGGTAGCGCAACGAAAGCGGGGCTCTCGCATTCGGGCCCCTCACTAGCTAGCAAGACTAGCGTTAGAGGTGGTGCCGCAGCCGAACCCACCCGACACGGGATATCGCAACATCACCACTGCGCGGTATGTGGTAGTGACACACATCAAACACTAAAATTGCCATGTCTAAAAAGACTACACCGACCGCTTAAGAAACGTAAGAGCGTTCCAAGGCCGGAATGACATTCTAAGAAATTTCTACCTGTGTTCAGTTAAAGTGTTTGAACGCCGCTTCAGGTCAACTGAACATGCCTACCAGTACATGAAGACTCGAAATTACGGTAGAGAGGACCTGGCTGAGGAAATTTGTAAACAGTCCAATGCATGTGGAGCCAAGAAACAAGCGAAACAAATGCTGCCTGGGGCAAGTTGGGAGGAAGAAAAACTGGAGGTCATGATAGCCATAATAAAAGCCAAAGGATAATGTGTACCAGAGTACCGAAGGGAGCTGCTGAAGTGTGATGATGTAATTGTTGAAGCAGTATACGTTGACAACTACTGGTCATGTGGGCTCCAAACACACGAGCCGTTGGCAAACAAAAAAGACTGGCATGGAAAAAAATAATAGGGCAGCTTCATATGAAGCTGCGTGAAAAATTAAAACATCAAGAATCGGTGATCGTACCAAGCCGGCCGCGGGTGGGTAATAAGAAGCCTTTCTGGGGAGCCTGGTGAAGCTGGTCGCCTTCATAATTCCCCGAAACCAGCAGTGACACCAGGAAAAGGCCTGATGACACCCGCAGCCTTGCAACTCAAGTCGTATATGAGTATGCATCAAGATATAATTCTGAAATGGCAATACGGAAAAATCGAGTACATTTTAGCATATTTTGACATCTTTAATAATCAAAATCAACTGGTTTGAATACGCTTCAAACTAAATCGGCAAGCATTGCAAAAGGTACCTCTCTTAAATTATATTACACTACCTTCAGTTATTGTAGACATCCTACCATTTCGTAGTCAATGAAACAGTAACTTATAACACATTGTAGAGTAGAATGTCTTCTCTAGAATGTTTCTATATTTACGTACATTTAAAACGATTTACCTCTTGATACATTGTGAATTTAATAATATATGGAATCTCATGTTCGAAATAAAACTTGCGTACATGGAAAATGGAGGGATGTCATTTGAAAACTTCAATGATGGTGGGCATTAAATGGTAGCACTGCAAAATTGGTATTAATGGTTGGGTGGTTAAGTTAGAATTTTATTGAACCAGGTTTAAGTTAATTGTAGTTATAACTTTCATCAATAGAATGACATGGGAATGTTGACGAACAAAAAAATTGCCAAAAAATGGCTTGATTGATGTGATTAATCGTTTTTATTGCTGGATAAATGTTAGCAAAAGAAATACATTATTGCTTTTATTCATCGACGAGCGATAGTAATTACTCCATAGTATAATCTTAACGTCACAACCAGTTTTTATAAATTAGTTGCTCAACTCAAATAGTCTAGCTCACATTGAACTTTAAATATAAAATCAGCATTTATAAAAGTTATAGATAAAAAACATAGAGAATACGAAAAACATTTTGTTTATTTTTTAAGATAAGATACAGATAGAAAGATTAATACAAACCATTAAGCACAAATAGTTTATCTCATCATTTTTTACATACGGTTGTATTTCTGGTATTCAAATTAAACTATCGATTGCACCACATTGCATTTTGAATATGTATGAATAATATATTCCAACTATCGTATAAATGCTAAGTTTTGAACATAAAAATCACGGCTCAATCACTGTTCAATCATAGTTCCAATCTACATATATATATGTATTTTTAATTTAACTAATATCATAATACAGATTCATAATTAACTGTATTTTGTTTGTTTAAAGCACATTCAATATCCCTAATCAAATTCGAATGCACTATTCTGATATTGCACATCGTAATATGATTAGTTGAATCAAAATAATAACCCAAGATTTCACTTGTTAATAAAAAAGCTTTCACAAAACAGTTAATTTTTTTTTTTGCATTCATTTGTGATATAATTTTCTTTAACATAGGCACACGTCAGAAAATCGAAAAGGGTACATGTTTTTCAGTTTCTAATATATATTAATATATTAATATATTTCATGCATACAGGTAAACAAGTAGTCAGATGGGCAAGTATACATGTATACATGATTGGTAACCATGTGAACATGCAAGATTATGATTTCTCATATATGTAAAAATATATAGTTGCCAGGGGTCGAAAACATATCCTTACCACCATATAAGGTGCTCTTACAAAATGGGCTCAATGCCAAACGATTAGCGGTCAGATTACATCACTCCGGTATACAATAAAGGCAAGAAGATTGATGCTGCAAACGGCCGACCTATTTCACCAACAAGCATACAATGTAAACTATTTGAGCATATTTTCACCAGTGCCATAATAGAACACGGAAAACAGCATAACATCCTATACGATTCACAGCACGGGTTCCGGGAAAAGCGCTCTTGTGAGTCCCAACTAATAGGATTCATCTATGACGTAGTCAATGCAATACAAGGTGGAAATCGAACTGAAGTAATGGACTTTTCCAAGGTATTCGACAAAATAAGTTACTGTCTCCTAGTAGACAAACTAAAGCGGTAAGGCATCCAAGGACACATCAACAGATGGATCCTATAGAATATAGACAGTTGTGCTTGACGGCGAAACGTCATACACTGCAAATGTCCGCTCTGGTGTGTCTCAAGGATCTGTCCTCGTCCCATGTCCATTTTATACTACATCAACGACATCCCCGAAAATGTGTGTTATCTAAAGTCAGACTATTTGCTGACTGATGATACCATTATGTACCTCACCTCCAAGGCTCATAAAATACTTCTAGTCTCCAGAAAAAACCTCGACAAGCTGGCTAAATAGGAGAGCAAATGACAAATGACATTCCATCCGGAGAAATGCCAAATAATCAGCATAAGTCGCCGCCGTATAGTTTATAGAAACAAGTACTACGTCTTTGGGCTCGAAATGTCCAAGTGCTCCTCGATAACCAGGAAACGCGCCTCATACCGGTGTGGTGGTGGTTTAGTGGTCGCGGTGAAATAGCTCTCGTTTATCTATACGTTCTCAATAAGGGATGCTGAGGGGTTGAGCTATGAACGTTTTAAACGAGGAAAAAATCCTTATATGTGAGGTCTTTTCGAGATTTTGTTTACATTTTGTATTGATGGATAAACGGCTCTTTATCTGCTTAATTGCTGAACTGCTTATACGGTCTGATACCTATACTGATAGATCGAATTAATATTTTGCTCCTGCGTTTTGAATATTTATTTTAAGTCATTTAACTAATAAAAACCGATACAACTTAAGCTTCATACACCCATTTTATTGTTTATCTAAGCAATTATAGCGTTGCCATATCATTCTTTGATTTGTCATGCTGTATATGAAGAACTATCTACAGAATAAAAGATCACATAAATGCATTAAGCCAGACGTTTGTTTGAGCTGACTTTACCATCGTGGCCAAAGTGAAAACTATTTAGACACAGTTGTATTGGAATTGCAATTTAACAATGCATTTATTATGAGAAAATTATCACATAAGAGTTGTAGTGAGACGATGTTTTTATGATTTCAATTATTGTATAAATGTTTTGAAAAATCGCTTGCATGTTTATTGTTCCAATAAAATAATGTGTTTGACATTATTTTTTTTTCTCGCTAGATTGCATTTCATTCATACATACTACAAATACCCTAGCACCGCTCTCATAGTTGTCGACAACTATTCCACAGACGACAAATATTTTGCTGCTTCACCGACTGACTCCCAAAACAAAACGGTCACGAACAGAGATACGATGTCTCGGAACGAGAACAAACTACCATCGATCGATTCATGTACGTCCCAAGGACTATCCGTGAGTGAAACACCTTTCTATCCAATGTCAGCACCTTACTTGAACGAGAGGTGCCTATGGGAAGCTCTATAAATTTATTAACACTCCTGCACCTGTACGCACTAGTCAATAAATGTATGGCGCTGGAGTTAAAGCTCAAAACCGCATAGGAACAATAAGAAAAGTAAAAGTAAAGAAAGTTAATCTCAAAAGCCAATGTGACATATCGACATAATCCATTACACTGATAAATGCCTTTTGAAGATTGATTCACTATTGATAGGCTATACACTATACAAGAAGAAGAAGAAGAAGAAGACGACGAAGAAGACGAAGAAAAAGAAGAAGAAGGATAAGATTGGTCAAGAATTATTATATTGTCTTTTTGTATCTATCCACCGTTTGTACACATTTGGAAGGCAATGAGAGTTTGGAAGATGTTTTTACTTGTGTATGTCAATATTTTTTCATCTAATTGTTTAAAAAAGCTTTTTGAACCCTTTCCACTTTATCCGACTCCATCTGTAGTTTCCCGGCTCCGACAACATGCCCCGTGAACGGTATACTTGGATACCCGACAAAACACTTCGTGGGCCGCAGTGTAAAATTCGCCTGGCGAACACGCTGAAACAAGACCTACAGCACTGCCATATGTGAATCCCACTCTCTAGTGTGCGGTAGAACATCGTCGACATATCAATCGATGTTGACCATGCCTTTCAAGAGTTTCCGAATCACACGGTTAAACTTGCTCCCGGAATTCACTAAAAGCTGGGATGGGTTGTGTGTGAACTGGTACCACCACTTGGTGTCGCAAATGCAGTGTGCATTTTGGACTCTTTTGCCATCAGTATTTGCTAATACCCTTTGGAGGAATCCAACTTCAAAAAAACACTATCACTGCCGGTATTTGCAATAATGCCTTCGTAATTGTCCATCGGTTCCGGATCGAATTTGGTTACCGCGTTGAACTTCCGAAAATCGATGCAAAACCGAGTGGAGCCGTCTTTGTTTTAACAAGCACAATGGGTGAATTGTATTCCGAGGTCGAGGATTCAATGATGCCTGCCTTTAGCATCTCTCTGACCTCATCCTCATCCGTCTGTCTCTTTGAATACGGCATCGGATCTGGTCATACTCGTATGGGTTCATTTGACGTTAACTCAATTCTGTGCTCTCCAAGTGTTGTACACCCCGGAACGTCACTGAATATGTCGCTATATTCTTCCAGCAATGTGGTTATCAGTTCTATTTGCGTCTGGGAGAGCTCCCGGTTGATATTGACATCACTGATCGTTTCGGTTTGCGTCACCTCGGGAAACGACAAAATGGTGTCCTCGGGCCATCGCACGGTTCATTCACAACCGCGATTTTTGCAAATGCTGCGAGTCGTTCTTCTCCCTCCTCATCGCTTGAGTCGTTCTCGTCATCATCAGTCTCTTTATCATCATTGACATCGTTGACCCCATTGTCACGTTCGATGAATTCTTTTAGAAGATTTGCGTGGTAAATCTTCTTGTTGCCGTCGATGTCAATCTCATAGTTCATTCTGTTTAGCACACGTGTCACGCGATAGGGACCACGCCATTGCAACATGAGCTTGTTGTGATCTGTGGGCAGGAGTAGATATACGCGTTGTCCAACCGCGAAAACTCTATTGCGCGCCTTCTTGCTGTAGTGGTGCCGGTACTTGCCCTGTGCCTCTTCCAGGTTATCGCGCACCAACTGGCAGGTCTCCTCAATGCGGTTTCTAAGGTCAACAACATATTGGTATGCGTTGTGCACATCTGCCAAAGCATTAGTGCCTGCCCACAACTCTTGCAGTATATCCATCGGGCTCCGTATTTTCCGACCGTAGAGTAACTCAAACGGTGAAAAGCTAGTGCTAGCCTGTGGCACTTCACGGTAGGCAACGAACACAGCCGGTAGATATTGATCCCAATCTTTGGGTCGTTCTTGGCACATTTTCTTCAGCATCGATTTCAATACACCGTTGATACGTTCATACAACCCATTGCACTTGGGGTTGTACGGGGTAGTAAGCAGGTGTTTGATCGACACTAAACGAGCCACTTCTGCCATCAGTTCGGAGGTGAACTGGGTTCCCTGATAGCTCAATATATATTTAGGGAAGCCCACACGACTAAACACTTCTAACAATGCTTCAGCGATCCTCTCGGGTTCGATCGTTCTCAACGACACAGCTTACGGATATCGTGTAGCTTAGTCAACAATAGTTAGTATGTATCGATTACGACTATCTGACATCGGATTGATCGGGCCGATAAGGTCGACTGCAACACGTTCAAATGGTGCATTCATCGGTGACATCTCCCCGAGTGGAACCTTTGTGACATTCCCCTTCGGCATTGTTCGCTAGCTATATCACAGGACTGGCAAAACCGCCTAACATCGCCATCGATTCCAGGTCAGTAACAGTTGGGCGTGACTCGGTCGAGCGTTTTCTTGGCACCAAGGTGGCCGCCCATAATTGCCTCATGTGCTAACGTGTGCACGCGCGCGCGAAGTGGCTTCAGTACAACCACCTGCTTTAACTTTTCTTCCACGCCTCCTTGATCCCTGTCGAACTAACGCGTCAGAATGCCATTCTTAACAACAAATATTCCCATTGTTGCGTGTCGTAGTGATCTCTTTGGCCTTTGCCATCGTAAACAGCTTCTCTAGGGTTGCATCACTGCGCTGCAGCTCTTTTAGTTGATCGGCACCGATTTCATCAACTTTGACCTCGGGTGTCACAAGAGGTCTTATAGGACGTAAAACGCGTTGCACTTCACCACGCGTCTACACGCCAGCGCCAACCGGTATTTCCAATGCCGAATCCTGTGAATGTGCACAGACTGCACTCGGATCTTCCTCACTATCCGAATTGTGCGGTTCCTGTAATCCGGGACGTTTCCTATAACTAAGTCAAACACTGGGTCGTTCATGACCATTACATCCAATTCACCCGTGTAAACTGGTGTGCCCACATTTATCCGTGTCATAGAAAATGCCTAACGGTGCCGTCGATCAGAACACAATCGTTGATTTTTCTGGTCATCTGATCACTCCAAACAAGAGGCCCCTTAACAGCCGCACTATTGCATCCGGAATCGCATAACACTTCCACTGCTGTGTCGCCGACATATAAGTTGTAAGTTGGCAATTTAACTGCCCTTCAGCGACTTGCACACAATGCTCCGGTGTATGGAAGCTTGTCACCACTGGTGAGAAGCAGCTTCCCATCCTCCTCGTTTAGACAAGCAACTTCCTCTGTGTGAGTAAGTGCTGCCGCACCTGTGCTTTTCCTCTCCAGGCTTCGCTTACGCCAGTTGCGTGGAGTTGTGTCGCGCTGTAAGAATTGTGTGCTGGCTTCCGCGTTCTTCATCTTCACACAATCGCGTTTGATGTGGCCTTTCTTCCCGCAATGATAGCACGTTGGACCACCACCAGACGAATGCGCGCTCTCCTGCATTTTGGGTGCCTCGAACTTCGCAGGACTCTGATGCTGCGACAGTTTGTCGGTTGCCTTCCTCCTTGCAGAAACGAATGAGCCACCGTGCCTCAACGTATTGTTGAGCAATCGCGAGCGCATCATCGAACGTTGCTGGATCGCGTTCCTTCAGAAACATGAAGAGCTCCGGCCGGACCGCATCCGCGCCTGCACTGCTTGCCCTCCTGGAGCCCTCTGCTGACCATCGGCTTATTCCTGTTGCGCACGTATTTCCAAGATGCGGGTCTCCTCACGCAGCTTCTCGATTTCGCGTGCCCGCTGTCGCTTGTTTTCATGGTCTTCGCGTTCTTGGGCTCTTCTTTCCCTCTCTTCCGCCGTCTGTTCTCTTTTCTGCAGCTTTGCTTCTTCAGCCTGAACATATTGGCGTAGATCCTCGTCTTGATATCCCAAAGAGACCGCCAGTTTCACCCAAGCAGCTGGGTCGTATTTTTGCGCCATCACTCTTCTTTACCGCTCAGCAAGATCCCGGACGAGCCCCCATTTGTCAGATGTGTCGGTTGAGGTTGTATCTGAATGATGTGTGTAACCACTTTCGAGTAATGCGCTAACTCCAATCAAATTCCTTTTTAGCCACGGCTTGCGAAGCAAACCGGGGTTTGTGTCACCGCTTTTCCGTTATTGATGCATAAATTTATTTATTTATTTGTTTATTTGTTTAGTTCGTAAACTTTTACTAAACTCGCTACTCCTCCCATGATAATTAACCGATTTGAATGAAACTTTTTTTCAAATAATCCTTAGGGTATTGTCTCTTCAGGGTTTGCTTATGTAAGCGATTGTGCTTATATAAGCACTTCAAACAATTAAAAACATTTTCGGGATAACAGTTCTCAGCTGCCTCGTCAATAGAGTGAGCGAAAATACAAGATCTTTCGTGTGTTTGTTTACGTCACGTGACCCACGGGTTCTTTCTTCATCGCTTTGTCATACACTGTGATGATTAATCGCTAAATGCAATGACATTGAATTTACTGGCAAATATAGAGTCACCAGCCAGATTGAAAATTATACCATTTTCGGGATGGTTGGTTTGCACTTCTGCATTATATGTGTTTCACATACTATCGTAAAGTAAGCAAATGATCAATAAAATCTATATTTTAAATCTTATTTTTCAATGGTTAAACAAACAGGTGCATTTAAAACGTTCTTCAAGCAAATATAACCGATATATATGATAATGATTCTTACACACAGCAAATTATACTTTTTAATTCACTAAATCAATAAATGTTTGTGAGGTAGTGCTAACTAATAAAACAATAAAAAAAGAAAATGGAAACAAATTTATACAATTACTTGGAAAATATAACTAAAACGAATAAATATACCGTATTCTGTTAAGCAAACGCGTCCCGTATTTCTTGTGATCAGTAGGAGAATAACAAATGTGTTTGTTAACGACCCCCTTCTCCCCACATTCTTATAATCGCCCCCCATGACGTTTGACATCTCACCAACTGAACATCCCGGGGGTGTATACAAGAAAGAATACGGTACAGTATTAGGGTACAATATTGTTTAGACCGAAATCAATTGAATGGATTTATAGCCTTGTTGAATCATGTTTATTAATGGTGAACCGACCTACTTTTATATCGCACCGATATTTGTGCAAGTTGTGGCACACTGTCCTTGGACAGTCTTGTTAATTAACTATCCGTTTTATTTCACTTACCTTAACTGCAATATCCATACAAATCTTCTATATTCCCAACTGAGTGATATATCCTTATATATATTTTATCATGTGTAACTAGTCACGTTTTAATCCGAAACAATAAGTTTGTTTCCATCACTTTCTAAAATAATCCAAAACACCTTTTGCATTTCCAAAACAGTCGAATTTCACCATACTTTTACCCGTAATGCTAACCACTTTTTATACTTTTTGGATGGTGCCCCAGCAAAACTCTAGACCACGTAATGGTGTCCAAAATTATTTAGTGCCGAAGAATGAACTTCCAGAAATCCAATAAACACACTGCGATTAAACTACTCTTAAGAACTTAAAATAGAGTCAAATGCAATTACTATTAATAAATATACCACCAACTAAGACATTAATGCATTAACTTACAAAAGTCAACTTTAGATAGCTTATTACGGAATATGTAAAAACTGGCACGATTCGGAACATTTTCCGAAATATGAACAGTCACAAAAACATTATTAAACAACTAAAAATCAATAGATAACGATAAGATCGTTTAGTAATGGGTTCGTAGAATACAATGATACCTTTATCATAAACATAACCCTATTAGCGCCAAAACGGCACACATATGAATTCAACCAATCAGAAGGCTTCCATGTGATGAACTGGTTTGGGCACCATTCTTTGGGCACCATTGGCAAAACATAAAACCAGAAATTCAAATGCCTTAAACACCATGACAAATACATGCAACACTTTTTTTCTTCCTTTCTTTCTTTCTTTCTTTCTTCCTTTCTTTCTTCTTTCTTTCTTTCTCTGTTAACCCTATTTGTCTTAGGAGTCAAATAGCTGACATTCAAAGGAACTCACGACATCCTACTTCAACAGGAGAGCACCACACAGACCTTTCTTACCCCTGCAGTTATCACATAGGTAATGTAAAGACGAGTTGCTTATCGAAGTTGACATGTAATTCCTAATCCCTCGAGCTGATTAACAGGTCAATATTGTGTTCTCGATATTTTATTTGATTTCTTTGTAAGCTTTACGTAGAGCACCTTATATTTAAAAAGACTGTTTATATAAACAAATAATGGAATTTTGTCATATGAATATACATTCATTGCTTGACATAAAATATAAACGGTCTAAAATTAACACAACAGATATATATTTCTATGCTATATAAACAGAAATTTAAAAAAATCGTAAATAATATTCTACAATGAGAAAAGTTGTGACGCAATTAATTAATTGTTACGTTGCTTTAACAAAGATTAATTGCGTCACAAGCACCCTGTTTCTAGGTAATATTGCTAAACAAAATTATTATATATTGCGTCAATTTGCCTTAAAGTTTTTTTTTAACTTTAAATCCTCGTTCCATATTTATAATTGATCATCAAATAATAAAAGGTTAAGTATCCACTTTGTTACGTTTCACAGTTCATTCTCGAACGAGTTTATAGATATCGGTTAACGATTTTGTGCTAGTGCTTGAAAAAAGGGTATTTTTGCCATTTTTCTAGTAACCCCATGGCCTCATTCGAGTGCTTAACACACGAGCATTCACATCTGGGATCAATAAAACCAACTGGGATAAATATTGTAAAATACTCCCACCAAAACTCATCCCTGCACACACATGAATGAAAAAAAAAAAAAAAAAAAAAAAAAAAA
>LQRL01121662.1:19040-44773 GCA_001703475.1 Hydroides elegans
ACATGCATAATATTTTTGGTACTTGCTTGGTGGATGTTATTTAAAATATTTTGTTTCGAATTCTACCTGTTGCGCTATATAGTAAATTGTTCTGGGAGAACTTTTGTTTTGCCTCAATGTCATAGAATGAGTTTGGTTGTATTGATGTTTCGAAATATCCAGTTTATCTTTTGGTTATAATTTATTCATGCATGCTGTTAAATCGCTGTTAATGAACCTTACAATTACCAACCCAACTACATTGTAATCCATGAAACTTTTTCCATGAAAGTTTTTTTTTAGGACATCGGTATCATATGGTAAGTTGTAAAAAATCCAAACACTCCAAACGGAAAGCAGGGATGAAAATTAACGGTGGTCCTGTGGCCCGAGGCCACCGGATTTTCCGTCGGACCACCAGATTTCAAAAAGCGGTGGCCCGACAGGCCACCAGATTTTCTGTCTCATTTTTGCTTAATTTTGTTTAAAAAATATGTTTTTTTTTTCATTTCTCATGAAAGCTTTAAAACTAGAGGACACTTTTTTCTCAATCCCATTAATTTGTCACAGGGATGCAAAAAACACTCGCCATACTGAGTGACCTTTTCGATTAGCGAGTGTGAATTTCAAATCACCTTGAAAAAATTCACAAATTAATATATCATTTGAATCTTAAGCAAATCCAATATTTACATTAATAATTTCATTTGCACACAAACCACCTTTCGTGGAGTTTATATTTTGTAGTCCTTTATTTTCCACATTTTAGACCTGCTGGGGAGTGTATATCTCCGCTGGCAAGTGTAAAAAATTAAGACTCCCACGGCGTGGCGAGTGTTAAAATGTTTGCATCCTTGCGTTATATAAAGTTGAATTTGTTCGGTATATTGAAACTAAAACACGTGAATCGAATATGTACAAGAAGTATAAAACCGAGCGCCGAAAATTTGTCCGACGGACCACCGGCAAATAAAGTTAATTTCCACCCCTGGGAAAGGGTACACTGTTCAGTATGAATAAATATCAGAGGAGTAAATGCATCATTTCTTCTGTGTGACGCATCGGGGCGAAATATAAAAGTACCGTCGGCAAACGCCCATGGCAGAAAAAACGACCACTAGAGTTGTTAGATTAAATTTAATTACCCTTAAGTTGAATTTATGTACATCTAATTGTAACTTTACAAATGCGAAATATGCATATCATAATTATTTTATTGATTGCTATTAATCTATGGATGGCCATTGTGGAGACTTGGTCAGTTTTACTTATATGCTTGTAAAAAGTTGTAATGGAAAGGAAGATAATTAAGACCAAATTAATAATTTATTCAGTTATTGTAGCTACCTTTCACTTTATATTGTACATGTATATATTTGTTGCTCAACATTCATTTGGTTGAACTGGGTGAATGTATTGATTTATTTATGAGTTGACAATTTTTGTTATTTTTCAAAACGAGATAATCTTTCAGTTAGTATTGTAATATTGTATTATATTTAGTATGTGTAAATATGCTATGGTTTATATATTTAAAAATCTGGTCACAAAAACTGTTTAATTGAGTGATCGGATAAAACCATAATTAGTTTCCCTTCTTGTGGAATTAAATGTTTTTTTTTTTTACATACAAGTGCAACTTTTGAGGTCACAATAGTGAATTATTAAAATTTCACTGTAATTATCTAGGGATTGATTAAAAATAAAAACATAAAATCTACATGTATCTCAATTATTGATGAAACGGATAAAATTTGTAAAAAAAAACCTACATGTATATGACATATTTGATTGGATTTTTTTGGTTTGTGTTGCAGCATAGCAACCGGTCAGAACAGATCAAAGAACCTCCGCGGGCTAACAACAGTCGAAGTAAGTTCACTTTGTTACGTAGACAAAATACTAATTTATAGTATAATATCCTATGAGTAATATTATATTTAAGTCTATGTCATTAGTACCCATATATTATGTCAAATCCCCCTGTAGCAATTACCAGTACATCTATTAATGCTAGCATGTGTAAAAGTATAAGCAAATCTAGTTATGTCACAGTATTTTGTGTACTTCTGTGACCGCGATTCATTGACTCCCAAAGGGATGGAGTGATCGATTAATATGAGATGTGCATATCCCTCGTTTCGTTAATAGTTCCGCTTGGTAATATATATTGGATTCTTCAAAATCAAGCGAGACTGTTGGTCAAAAACATAATGAATTCGATACGGCATGTCATGGCTTTTACGCATTCGGCAAACTTTTGGAAAATATATGAGGCTTTGTATTTGACATCTCCAAAACAATGACTACGAATCACTCTAAGCTTGAATGATTTATATAATTACTCTGTACGTAATGACTGTTGCTACTGTGTTGCTGTCCTTTCCAGAGAAGGATATGTTTGCTTCAACCGAATTATATCTTTCAAAATTCTTTGTTAACCATGACGTGCCGTGCAGAATGGTGTGAACTATACTAAGCCTGAAGCTATTCCTTTTTGGCAAGTCAAGACCAATGGGGACGTGGTGCAGTGTGGCCGTTTGATATTTGATACTGATCATCATAATCCTATAATATACATGTATATTAAACGACCTTTAATCAGTGTTATCAATTTTGATATATATAATTTCAGTAGTAATATTGATTTTTGAATTTGCAATCATATTTTAACATGTTGTATGTCGTATTCGCATACGTTTTTAGAACAATTATACAATTGAGCCCCAGAAGTTCTAGGAAAACATGTACACTTTGAACCTGTTGGCAAATCTGGTCATGGAGTATGATAAGAGTTGTGCCTGTCGACCGGTGTGTCCTCCAGCTCATCTCAATTTTGCGTAACAGTAACATTTCATGTATTGTTTTCCCTTGTCTTTAAAAGGACCTACCACCAGCCAAGGTAACGCGTGTGTTACAGAGGTTAAGGCGTATCACATTATCCATTGTTTCACCTTTTAGTATATTTGTGTGAACTTTCTGTCTATTGTACATTCCAATTATTTTATACGCGTATATTTGTTTGGAGCTTGATTGGATCAGTCCTTTTAATTTTATTCTATGAAAAAATGCTTCCTGTTCTTAGGTTTCATATCTTTTAGATATAATGAGTTGAAATATTATTTCTTTTGAATGACTATTTGTGTAAGAGAATGTATGATAAACAGGAGAGCAAAACTAGTAAAGTGATGAAAAAAGGCTCACCCAATCGAGAATTAATTTGCACAAGGTTTAAAAAGACACAAGTTGTGTGTCCCTACTCTTTTTTTGTGATTACTGGTTTCTGGTATTTTGCTAGCCGATATAAGATACATGTATTATTACGTAATTTCAATTTGAAATACTAAAATGTCTACCCTGAAGTTAAATCCTCAAGTGGTGCTAGTTGTGTTTCACGCAGGTCGTTTATCCTTGAAACTAAAATATATTTTCTCTTGCAATATTGGATATTAAAAAAAAAAAAAGTCAAGTGATGAACCGATAACAAAATATACACAAGCTGGGACACTATCCTTGGACAGTCTTGTATGTATATTCACCCTCATAATCATTACCGTGCATGGAAACATAATCACGCAGCTGTTGGTTTGTGCGCAAGGTTTTTGTTCGTGATTGCATTTATGTTCCCCCGATGTCGCAGATTCAGAAGTAAACCATCATTTTGCTATACGTCCACATGAATGTTGTTCATTTGTTTACATAGTTCATACAACTTTTGTAATTAAGCACGTATTCACAAGACTTTAGCTCTCACACGTTATGCTGTACATGTTTCTTGAATTAATTTATTGCATATGGTCATTTAAGCCTGTTTTTGGCTCATCGTAAATTTGCAAACTTGCAATCCGATATCTTATATACTTACGCTGCAGTACTGTCCTTGGGTAGTCAGTCTTGTTTAACTACAAGTTGTCAAAACTCCTTGGAATAAGTTTAACGTGTGTTTTAGAAGAGTATACGTTTAACCATTCTATTAAATAACTCATTAGCACACCATTTATATAGCAGAGTTATGTATGATTCTTACTAATATATAAGATACATGTATGTTATTGCCTTGATAGGAAGTATACCAGTACAGAAGAATAACATAAAACGAAGTAGGTAGCATCGTATGAATGTGTAGCTTTGATCACTACTTAAGACGGACGTAATCAAAACTCCCCGTTTGTATGTGTCGGTTGGTTTAAGGGTGACTCTGATTTCCGAAATTATATAAAAGCATCTCTAATCATTCCTGCATGTCTAAACAAAGTTAACCAAATTGGTTTCCAGGTATTGTGTTATGATTGAATCGAAGGAGCGAAACTTCAAACAGATAAACAATTTTCGCGATTTATGTGATAAATAAAATCTGAAATAATATAGAATGAATATTCTATCCACCCTCGTTGAATTTTAATGTTAGTTACACAAATAGTTTTAATGACATTGTTGAAAATAAACACATCTTGTTATCTTATAAATGAATGAATGGTTTATATGGATCTTTGTATAAATTGGACTAAATATGGATATGTAATAAATCAATTGCTGAATTCATCCCTCTCGAGACTAGTCAACCACATATTTTTCTTATACGGAGAACCTTAATATGTAGGCCATGTGTGCTTCGGCCAAACACTTCTCTAGTGCCCGTTCTATAGTAACACACTTTCGATACAATATACGTTTATGATGAAAACCCTACTGCTCATCATATGTTTTGTTGGCATCAAGTTTTGATTATATTCATATCATTAAAAAAAATATATAGATCCTAACCTTTCGCAAATATGCATGGCTATGTATTTCTTGTTTCGTTGCATGACATAAATAATAATTAGTATGATTGTACATATGTCTAGTGATTTATGTTGCCATTGGCCCTTTAGCATAATACCTTATCGGTGTTTATTCATACCAAATAGCATTTCTTAGATCAAGTCTGGTGTTGGCTCGTTTCCGTTCATTATTTAGTTTCAGTTGTTACGCTTTGGCAAAATGGCAGACGCAGCTTACATGCATATTCATTTTGACGGTTTCGTGAATCGCATCATAATGATATTCTTTGTGATTATCTAATAAATTCAACTCCTAAATAGATTTAATAAATGTTTTATAAATGTTTTATTGTGACTGTATCCTTTTACCCATTAAGTCGTAGTCCCTTACCAATATACAGTCAATGTTTGCTATTTTGTAGATGTTTGTTGAGATGAGCTATTTTATATTTTGCAATTTTCAATCTTTAGATACTTTGAAAATAAACTTTTAATTTTCATAATGCATACAAAGGGTTTATCGTTGCGAAATCGGAGCTTCGGTCCATTCGACTGACCGTTGCATTATATCTTTTATCAATCTATAGGATTTTGCCATGCATATATTTTTATTTCGCCGCTTTTCAATGTTTTTATCTGTGAACATGGCTTTGCATTTTGGGTTGCCTTTAGTTCCGTCCGCCCGTTCATCGCGGCCCAGTTACGCCCGCGCGCCCGCCAGTGGCTCCAGTCAGAACATGAACGGCACCACCGAGTACGATTCCGTCCCCGCGGCCCCGGCCGTCGTCAAAAAGTCAATGCCACCGCCGCCAAGTAGGTTCCCCAATCCAGCCCGTATTGTTATAGGAAAAAAACTTAAAAGTGTCTAGTATCATAATTTGAGTTTATACTTTAACATCAGATTGATTTTGCATTCTATTTCTTTTGATTAGTTACCGTTAATATTTTGCAAATCATGCCTGATAAGTTTAAGTAGAATTTGGTATGTTATTTGTCCTCATGTATATAATTTATTGTTGCTATTATATTCATGATTTTATTTAAAGATTTAAGTCTTGTATTGATTTCCATTTTATTATTCGGGTAGGTTTTTGCATGAGTGTTCAATAATTTATTCGATTGATAGGCTACTTCATATAAATCGACATGCTGAAGTGATGAGCCTTGTTTTTTATCACTTATAAGCTTGATATCGGTATTAATAGTAAACATGTTATATTCTCAGATGTCCCTGCGAGCGAGGCAGCGGCTGCGCGCCGGAAGTCGAACTGCGTCAAGGAAGTGGAGAAGATAGAGGAGCGACGGAAAGCGCGGCGAGCGGCGCAAGAGTCGATCAAGGAGCACGAGGAGCGAGTCGTCGATAAGAGTGTGCCCAACTGGGAGTTCTTGCGCATGATCAGGTGTGTAGATTACAGTGTGTGATATGCTAGGTCATAAAACTTGTTTCTTATGTACTTAACTACTTTTGCAGATGACCATTGTTCATATAGAAAGTATATGTCTGTTTATAACTAATTCCAATGTTTAGAAGTGTTCAAACTAGTTAAACGTTTATTTACTGTTTTGATGTGAAACATCACAATGTTTTCAAGATCTAGAAAGACTATTTCTGTAATTATCCATTTCTGATATATGTTGATTTATTATTTCATTGACTCTATTCTATTAACAGAGACTTCCGGGATAATTTAGAATACCGACCTCTCACCGCTTCAGAACCCATAGCCGATCATCAAATTTGTGTCTGTGTGAGGCGGCGTCCCCTTAATAAGAAAGGTAAGCTTTCCCAAGAAATGTTTATCATACCGGGCATGGTGTAGCATAAGCCAGAATTCTGCCTCGGTAATTTTTCGAGGGTGCTTGAAAATCGCTTAGGAAATTTTTCGAGGGTACCTAAATTCTGCCTCGATAAAATCGATTTCTACCTCGGAAATGTTTCGAGGGTACCTAAATTCTGCCTCGGTAGTCTTGATTTTTACCTCGGAAATGTTTCGAGGGTACCTAAATTCTGCCTCGGTAATCTTGATTTCTACCTCGGAAATGTTTCGAGGGTACCTAAATTCTGCCTCGGTAATCTTGATTTCTACCTCGGAAATGTTTCGAGGGTACCTAAATTCTGCCTCGGTAATCTTGATTTACCCTCGAAATCACCGAGGGTTTAGACCCTTTTGCTGCACCCTGTTTGACATACCATTATATATTTATACTTGCTTGAATGTCTATTTTGACAGATTTCTAAGAACTATTGATGACTGTAACCTCATGCATGACACAACCTTTTATTACCAGTTTCGATTTTAAGCAAAGTACTACTAGGCAAAGGATTGAGCTTTCTTTCACCAGTAACTTGTGTGTTTCAGAATCGAACCGGAAGGAAATCGACGTAATCACGGTGCCAAGCAAGGACAGCGTGATTGTGCACGAGCCCAAGACCAAAGTCGACCTCACCAAATATCTCGAGAATCAAAACTTCAGATTCGACTACGCCTTTGATGAGAAATGTAATAACGAAATGGTTTATAGGTAAGAATCGTTTGATTCATATCTTCATGTTTAGCAAATATGTATCTTGTTCGCATAGTGTGAAAAATATATTTAACTCTCATGATCTTAATTTTGTATGTGATAAAAAATGAAATGGAAACCAGTAATGATTTTAACATCAAATCTAATTGATTACAACAGAGCAATATTGCACTGTTTGAAATTTGCTTTCAGATATTCAGCTAAGCCGTTAGTTGACTGTATATTTGAACGAGGAATGGCTACTTGTTTCGCTTATGGGCAAACGGGTAGTGGAAAAACCCATGTAAGTCCAGTAAAATGAATGTTCTTTTGTCGATAAGTTTATGTGACATACAAGAAAGTTTTGGAGCATAGTGACTTTCCAAAAAGCGTTTGTTTTAATCTTATAAACAATATTTCAATATTTTCCCATTTTAATTTTCTCTTCAATTTTAACTCCTAATTTAGTTGAATGAAAAATATTTTTTATAAAACCACTCAATCTTTCAATATATTAAACTCAGATACCTTTGTGTTTCGAATTAAGAATGTTTTATTGTTACACAATAACGTTATTGACTATGGACTCGTTTGTTATTTCAGACGATGGGAGGTGATTTTTCAGCAAAAGGTCAACAAGACTGTAGCAAGGGTATTTACGCTTTAGCAGGTATGTTGCACTCATTGCATTAATCGGAATTTATTTTTAAACGGACTTATGCAATTATGGTAAATTGCTATACACCGATGTACTACCGTAATTGAAGTTTGGTATACTGCTTTTAGCCAAAATTGCAAAGGTAAATCATGGTTCACTTCGATATAAATATGAAATTTTTAACCCTATCAAAATAATACCTTCGCTCACGCATAATGAATAGTGATTTTGATTTGTTTTAGCACGTGATGTATTCAAATTATTGACGACAAAGTACAAAAAAGACGGCTTATCAGTTGGCGCCAGTTTCTTCGAGATATATAGTGGCAAGGTGAGTTGTGATAAAAAAGAGAGTTGTGTATTTCTTTTTAAAAAAATGAAATAAATGCGTACCTAAGTTGTCAGCTTGCTTCTTAAGAATCTTATCAAATCGTCTAAAGATTGTTTTGCAAAAAAAAAAACACCTTAAGAAAAACAATACAATTTGCTTACTTAGGTGTTCGACCTGCTGAACCAAAAGATGAAGCTGCGTGTGTTGGAAGACGGGAAACAGCAAGTGCAGGTCGTCGGCCTCAAGGAGGAAACGGTATGGAGATCATTGTTCTTGTCACTCTTTAAACTGCTAACAATGTAGATCATAAGATGTTGATGACTTAATATAAAACCCTAAAGTTCCGTCCTCTGAGCCCAAATGTAGTAAAATTATGATTATTTGCAATATGTGACAAGTTTGACGATGATTCATTGTATGTAATGACAATGGTAATGACGGCAAGAACATGTCGTGGGATGTATGATATGGATTTTCGTGTCTTTTCTTCCACTAGGTGCACAGCGTTGACGAGGTGCTGCGGCTGATCCAGGGCGGCAACGTGGTGCGCACGAGCGGAACCACGAGCGCCAACAACCACTCGTCAAGATCGCACGCCGTCTTCCAAATCATTCTGAGGAAAAAGTATGTCGTCATGGGCCTGATTTCATCGTTAAATGTCTTAAGTGTTTAATCCGTCGATAAAATAAGTTTTCCGACTTTAATATGCAACACTTTAATATGATAAGCTGCATTTCAACACTTAAATAAACATCAAGTAGAAAGACTGCATTTTGTCCCACATTAACGCCTCGTAAAAGAAAATAAAAACTAGATGTAAGGTGCTCATTTAGAGCACAACTATCTACAATCTTTTTCTCTTATACATATGACTGTTTATATATAGACTCTTTTCAATAAGCTACCCTTTATATCAAAATAGAAAATTATATATAGATCGTACATAGAGTCAAATGATTTTGTTTAATATGTCCACTATTCTGGAAAAGGCTTGTATACATAACAAGGTACATTGCTACTACATGTATATTAGATCAAACCCTTATTCAAGTGCGCAATAGTTTGAATTTAAATCAAATACATCATACCAAGATATAGTCCTTAACTATTTAAAAGATAGTTATATGATATGAGGGACCTCATGCTATGAGTATTGATTATGTGTCACAGTGCTTTTATAGCGAGCGCTGCTCTTGCACAAATGCCTGCCCAGTTATTGATCGTATGTCGTCAGTGACGTAACTACAGTGTTTTTCAGTGAGGCGATTAAAAAGGCCTTTTCACAGCAAGAGTTGGCTTTGTTTTTTGATAAATAATACCTATATAATATAGTAAATCATGTTCTAAACTACCTATGCTCTATGTCTTACATGTATTTCATATTATTATAGGTATTTTACGTGTGTTTCCGACCTTTAACACATCGAAAAAGGTTTCACGGGAAGGGTGGTGGAGCTTTCCCTAAAACATCGAGTGGTCGCAATACCTGCACTTTTTCGTAAACGAAAAGATTGCAGATAAAAACATATTATAGCATTTAACCCCATGCTGAAATATGTTTTCGTTTGTCTACAGGACGACGGGTCGGTTGCACGGCAAGTTCTCCTTGATCGATTTGGCTGGCAACGAGCGCGGCGCTGACACCTCGAGCTCGGACCGCAAGACGCGCATGGAGGGCGCGGAGATCAACAAGAGTCTTCTGGCGCTCAAGGTACGGATTTAGTATTAACACTTCTCTTTATTAGCAAAGACATTTTGTCCTTGTTCAAATGAATATTTGATAAACGATAAAAGGATATAGAAAATTCTATAGCCTGTGTTTTGCATTTGAGGGTACATGTAGAAAAAAGGAAAAATATATATTGATAAGAAAATCATAATAAATACATAAACATTATAATCATTTGCATCGTGCAGGAATGCATCCGCGCCATGAGTCGCAAAAGCACCCATCTGCCATTCCGAGCCAGCAAACTGACGCAAGTGCTGCGAGACTCCTTCATCGGCGAAAAGTCGCGTACTTGCATGGTATGCCTTGTATTTCCAATTTCTCTTGTTGCTATGGAAGATTTCCGTTTATATAATCTAAAAATGGTGAAACTATATATTTCGAATGGAACACTGTTACGAAAATCATGAAAATAAATACCTTATGTGTAAATTTATGTTTGGTAGCTCGCGAGTAGAAGTAGAGTTTAGATTAGAGTTTAAGTCACAAATGGAATTTGTGATAATATACATTCTATATTCTAAGTATATGCTATCTTTTATAGATTGCCATGATCTCACCGGGAATGAATTGCTGTGAACACACTTTGAATACACTCCGATACGCTGACAGGTAGATAAAAAAGCAGATGCATTCCATAAATTGATGAAGTCGACACTGACCGAAATCCAAACTTAGTTTTGACATGAATTAACTGACTACCATAACCATAAACTTCCATTAGATATTTGACATTTCAATAAATAAAGGAATTATAATGCAACTTATTATAGCTTTTGATGATAAGTTTCTGAAAAGAGTAAACTTATCTTTGGATTTATTGTAAACGATTGCACATTTAAAGGGTTAAGGAACTTGGCCCTGGAGGACCAGTGGAGGGCAAGCCGGCCGAAATCGGATCGCCCATCGGCAACAACGGTCACATCGCCGGTGGCGCCCTCTCGCCACAGAACTCGGATCTCTACATGCTCAGAACCACCAATGTGAGTCATCTCTTGCAATTTCTTAAATATAACGATTATCCAGGTAACTTGAATTCCACAAATCGATATTTATGTTTTATGTTGTTCTTACGTGCTTAAATCTTATATTTGTGTTCTGAAGTGATAAAACACTTAGTGAGATGAGTTTGAAACACTACATCCAGCAAATCACAAAGTCTGATTCTAATAAAGTTGTGAATCCCTATCTCTATTTTCTGCTTTACACCGTTACAGGAAGAGGAGGTATCGCAGGAGCTGCTGACGTTCCACGAGGTGGTGAACCACATGCAGGAGAAGGAGGAAGAGGTGTTGGACGACCACCATGCGCTCATTGAGCAGCAGCACAGGTGGCAGGATAGTGACAAGAAGCTTCTGCGCATGGCAGAGGACGTCGAGTATGATGTCGAAGGTCGGTGTTGCGTTTTGGCATCATATTTTGTATTTTGACCATGAAACTGAAGCGAATGCCATTCAATGGTCGCCAGAGTATTTGTTCGACAAATTCAGAGTAGTAATTTTGGATTGAAACTATTGTTGCAATGCCTGTGTTAGACTACTGCATGAATGGATTCATAACCTCAAAGAAGTTTTAGAAAAAAGCAAGTTCTGATTAGTTAAAAAAAAACCCTATATATTTCTTGTTTTAGATGTTTGGTTAAATATATCAAAAATAATGTTTTTGGCTGGTTTGGACTATTGTTAGAAACACAATAAAACATGTTATATTTTGATGTTTCAGCATATGCCAAGCAGCTTGAAAACCTGTTAGCGAAGAAAATCGAGATGATGACGACTCTGAAAGGTAAGTTTTGCACAAATTACGATAGAGAAAAAGTCAGTACAAAAATACATTATCTCAAATTCCTCCCGTTGTTTTGCTTCCTTTATAAAGAATGATTTGAAATCAGTCTTGGTTGGGTGATCAAATTGTCAGTGATTGAATAAGCAAGATACATAGTTCAACTTCACATTTTTTTCAGATAAAGTTCAAGCTTTCCGTAAGGAACTTCAAGAAGAAGAGAATCTAAGCAGAAATATTTATTCGAAGAAAAAACCACCGCGATGAAAAGATCTGTTCATTCGACAAGACTTCACCATATGATCCAACAGAATTTCCAAATAAAGTTGAATAGTCTGCTTAGCTACAGGAATACGTCTGGCTTTCCAGCATGAATTGCATCTATTTGTGACAAAAATAAGAAAAACATGTTCATTAATATATTCCGACTAATTGATGTTATGTGTGGCTGCACTTTGTAAATTAGTCATTCAGTAATCAATATTCGTCTTCATAGTTCATTCAATATCACACTTAAATTTTGAGCTTTTGGAAATATATCAACAAATTCATAAATATTATTTAAGTGTAAGTTACCGGTTGAGTCACATGTCATTGTACAATATTTTGATAAAACGAACATTTTTTAAAATGGACTAACACCGAAAAATTGTATAGAAATATAATGCACTAGCAAAGAATAGCAAATATTTATTGGTCTAAAATTTACGAAAAGTATTAATCTTCGTTCGCGCGCGTTTATATTTTGCCACAGCGAACTGATGTGCTTATTGTATTGACGTAGAAAAAAATGCATTTTAATCTGTCTTAAATTTAGAAGATAGGTATTTTAACTTCCAAAAATGTGTACGACTCTTAATTGCTTGCAGAGATAGTGTTTAATCTGTTTGATAAGTATAAAAGAACATTCAACTTAGTATTGTTAGATAATATTAGGAGGCAACAGATACACGGATGATAAATATGATTGTGTATTCTTTTGAATCGAATTAAAAGTTTAAGGCACTAGGACTGGTCAGTATATGTTTATGCATGTCTTGCGGACATCAAGCCTTACACCACTACATCTTGTCAGGACGTGACTCTACCTTTGCCTGCCTCGCTTATGCACTCGTGGTGTTATATGACTACGTCGGTTTGATGTTTGTCTAGTCAGCGTTTTCTGTGGTGTGCATAAAAAAGAAATCTCGCAAATTAAATGGTTATGTTAACAAAGGCTTTACTAGATATCCAAGTTTTTTTTTTGTGATGCATGACTGAAATATGTAGTCAATTTATCAAAGTGACTGTCTTTTTAAAATTCATGGTTTCCTTACTGAAGAGGTTAGTTTCTTAAGAGGCATGATATAAACCGTCGTGTACTGGATCTCTATGGTTAATGGAGATCATTTTATTTGTGTATTAAAACAAATCAAGATAAGGTGGTAAACAAAATGTAATCCAAGCGTACAATTTTATTTTGTTGAGATAAATGGATTTCCTCAATTTAAAATGTCCATGTCCTTGTGTGAGCTAAATAATTAAATGCGCTTCTGTTTTGTGTCGATGAAGCTTCGCAAACATTTCAGTGCAATATTATCCTCTCCAGGCCTGATTTTGGTTTTGCTTATTCTGTTAGATAGAATTTGAGTTGATTTCTGTGATATTGTGTTTTTTTTTTTGTTCAATTTATTGTTTTGTAAAATAATATAACCTTTGTTTATATAGCTGCACAAATTCTTA
Source organism: Hydroides elegans (assembly GCA_001703475.1). Lineage (NCBI taxonomy): Eukaryota > Metazoa > Annelida > Polychaeta > Sabellida > Serpulidae > Hydroides > Hydroides elegans. Next base: position 32,510 of record LQRL01121662.1, read on the forward strand.
TAGGATATATATTCAGCTGTACACAAACTGCATAAAGCTTAGACTATCTTGCCCATTGTTGTCACTTCCAGTTCACAAAAAATCATAAGTTTAATGTTGAATGAAAAAAAAATGTTCAAAATGTTTTTCCTGATGAAAGATACCACCAATGACATTTATTTAAAACATTTTTGTTTTATTTTGAATTTGAGTATGGAAGTAAAGTAATAATTCGGTGTGACATGTTTGGTTTTACTTAAGTCTGCTTTATATTGTATACAACTATTCATAACATGTGCCAATTTTGAACTCGATATTTTGATGCTACAAGTCTCAATATGAAACTGATGCTTTAGATTGTCTTTAGATTTATATATTTAATATTCGACAAGTTCATTGTAATTTAAGTAAAAATGGTGTTTTTGTTTATTCTGTTATTTTATGTAGCGAAAATCAAAATGCATCGCGTTTTGATAACATCTCTTTGATTAAAGTAAACTCCAAATAATTCCATTCATATTATTCAACATTATGTTGTTTTTTGTACAATGTTTGCTTGTGAGTCCATTAGATTTAACAATATATGGTGTATTATTATGCTGCCATTTTTATAAATTGTCACCTCGTGAGAGGTTTGACAGGTTTCCAAGTAAAATGTTTTCATTTCATCCCGTGCATTTGAATAACTAATGAAACATACCTTCATTCAAAGTAGTTAGGAATACTAGCAACTATTTAACGGTAATAACATTTCTATAGTTGATATTGAATTGTTTGATAGCAGTTTCATACTATTAATATTGTATATATGTTTGCTACTGAACCCGAGGTCGTGCTCTCCATATTTCTGTGCGTCTCCATAACAATACGCCATCAGAAACGAGCACGAGCCGCGCGCGCATGATGTTGTCATCCAGCGACGGATGTGATCTCTGTCGTCGCTTTTCTCTGTGCTGCATTCGTCATCAAATAAAATATTTAAAAAACTCTACTTGCTTTCTGTCATCTATGTCTTGCCATAATGAAAAGCCAACCCAACAACAAAAACAAAAGACTTATACATCACCGATTTATTTGGTGATTCGCCCAAAAATAAATGTGGATTTTATAGATAATATAGATGTAAAGCTTTGTCAATATATAATATAAAGTCTCCATTAATATATCACTTAACAATATTGCAAAATAATAGACTAAACGATGCCAGTTTAAACGAATATACATAAACAATCGACCTGTAAATGGAATTCAAGCAACTGACTAGATGCATTTGCGTCCATTTATGCTTGTTGAAATGCACGTATGGTGAAAAATCATGAGACATGTCGAGAAATTTTTCATATCAATTAGTGGTTTGCGTGCAACATTCTGCCCCGATTGGTAATAGACAATCTTAATAGCTGACTTTAAACTATCTTAAATTGGCCAATTGTATTTCCATGTTATTGCACACACACTTTCATTCAACATAATTATTTTAAATTGTATTTATTAACAGTTGATGTAAAAATATTCTTGAACCATCATTGCAAACCCTTAATATCGTAAATATATTAAATATAATATTATCTAAATTTTATATTTCAAAAAGTTCCCAATATCACATGAAAAATTATAAACTTGCATAAAATATAAACCTATGTTTTACCTTTCGCACAAGGAACAAGTTTATCACATAAAGTTCATTGAAAATATACTAAGCAACAAAGCGAGTTTTTCACCCAAAAGATCATCATTTACTTTGACACAAATTTAGACACATAATAAGCAAACATTTATAAAACAAATATTTGCGAGACAACAACTAAGATCATACCAAAATATTACATGTATATAAGTCCAGATACATTGTATATTTTTAAGCAATAGGAATGCTGATGAGTTCTCACAGGGAAAATAAAATCAGATGAGGTAACAAAATATCACCCTTTAGTTTGACACCAGAAAGATTAAATGTAAGTGGCGAATACTCAAATCCATGTCATATGCATGATGCGTGTACATCCTGAGATTACGCGCCGTTCTGCATCTGTAAACAAAACATAAGCGAAGGTATATTGAGATAAGGACAATTCTTATCAAATACATCGGCAACCTCTTCGTTCTTATTATATACCAGTAAAATAAGACCGAAAACACAAGAACACAAAATAGCTATCCCCATCCCTCTATGGGCCCCTTCCCTTATCTCATCTACCATACCTTGGCTGCAGCCAGTGCCTGCTCGAGATCGGCGATCAAGTCCTCGATGTCCTCCAGCCCTACCGACAGGCGACACAGGTTGTCGTGGATGCCCACCCCCTATCACCCTCTCAATCCCCCTTTGCCCATACCTTGGCAGCAGCGAGTGCCTGCTCGAGATCGGCGATCAAGTCCTCGATGTCCTCCAGCCCTACCGACAGGCGACACAGGTTGTCGTGGATGCCCAGCTCCTGGCGCTGCTCGGCCGGCACCGACGCGTGCGTCATAATGGCGCTGTAAAAAGTATTAAACATGGATAAGAGATTTAATGGGGTGTTTTTCAATATGGCTGGACATAAGACGTAGAGCCAAATACCCGGCATCTTTTAATTTAAATGGTCCGATAAAGCTTGGGTCCCTTGGAAAATGTTAGTTTCTAGAAAGGTACAGAACGGGGTTTTACATATTTTGTTCCTACCGGGGTATTAAGATTTTGAATTAAGTAAACTATGGACAATGTTAAAATGCCAATGGAAAGCATTGATGTAATGCTATAATATCGGACCAGTTGCATACAACACTAATATTTAGCACGCTTGAAAAGGGAAATACAAAAGTAGGTTAATCTAGTTTCGAGACAAGGGGCTATTGACATGAAGGCAATTGAATGGCTTCATGAATGTACAAACGGTTAGATGAATGTTTTAGACTTTGGGGGATAATCTATGACCACTATCGTGTCGTTGGGGATAATGTATACCGGTAATATGACGACTATCTTTAATATCTAGACAACAGGCTTAAATTATGATTGTTTCTTGCGTCTTAATTTCTTATATTGTTAAGGCATGCCCTCAAAACTTTCAATTATTTTCGGTAAACATATACAGGGATGCACCTTTACCAAAAATCGACGGTCGCGCAAGCGCGACCGTCATCCGGAACGACACTCGCGCAGGCAGAATGACATTCGCGCACAACATTCTACTTGAAATATCACATCGTAAATGCGAGCGCCGAAGGCGCGAGCGCAATTTTTTATGCATTTAAAGATACATGTGTTTACGCATTGTTGGTTTCTGTCAAATTTACATTCGCACTACGCGAGTGTCGTCTAAAACGACACTCGCGCAGACAAAACGACGGTCGCATATGCGACCGTGCGACCGCTAAGGTGCACCCCTGCATATATAAAGGTGACTACAAAGCATAATATATACTTACGGGTGCTCAGCCAAACTCTCGAAGCCACCCAAGCTCTCAGCCAAAGTAAACACCTGCAATATGCAAACATTTTCGGTATTCATAAAAGTTATAATTAGCGAAATCAATTTCACGCAGCTCAATCACAAATATAACACCATTTCACAAACGGTGGTGTTATTAAGCTCCTTTAGATTGAGTGATAAATAGATAATACGATTGTATATACATGTAATAATGTGCCTGGACGTTGCTTAAAAGTTTAATTCATACGTTTCTGATTTCTTTTCAAAGCTTGCAAAAAGTGGAAACATTACTATAGCTATATAACTAATTTGCATGCCTCCCTTAAGATTTAAACACTAGAAGGCGTGATCATAATTCATCGTTTTTACTCGAAGTTAAAATTCTAAAATCCGTTATATTTTTAATTATCTTGATAGTCTGTATAATCGGCACTTATCTTACACATGAACAAACTTAAGCAGTTTTCTCGTATTTCGTTAAGTAAGACAAGTTGAAAGCGTGTATTACATCACTGACCTAATTCTCACCCGCTCACTAAGAATGGGCATAATGACATGCACTTAAAATCGCATGTCAGCTTAAATGCATTTCTTTTATATTGATGATGCTATTACGCATTGAGTGTTATTTAACCATGTAGACAAATAAGTCAAGTAGAAAAAAAAGCGTTATTTTCGCAGCAATCCAAAAGACGTTGACATATTCATTTGTAAACATAATCTCGCAAGTCATACCCTGCTTAACGGACCCTTTCTATTACTTAATTTTTAGATTTTAATCTTAAAATTGACAAATCTCGTCGTTTTGTGTCTATAAATTTAAATTGTAAAAATGGAATATGTTTTTTTTTTTGTAATAAAACAGAATCAGAAAACCATTGGCAATGGGATGTTTTTTTTTATCATGAAAGGATAATATCCAATTGCATATCCTAAAGTTGGTATCAGAACACAAGCCCGCCCAGAAACCTAAGCCCACCCAACCCCCCCCCCCTTCCCCCTCACAACTAACCATATGATAAGGCAATATTTGTGTGCCTACGTGAGCCACAATGTGCTTTATGTTATTTGCCAACATAAGCAATTCTATTTTCTAAATACCTTGAGTGCGCTGAGGAATGCCCTTGACTCATTGAGACCGCCCTTGATGTAAATGGTCGTCATTCCACTGAAGCCGCGCATCTGCCGCTTGGCCAGCTCGTGCTGCGGGTGCGACGGCAGACCTAGAGAAGAAGGATGGGACAAAGTAACAGACCATGTACAGGCTGCTTCGTATAAACAAAATGCTCTGTATGAAACCAGAGCTTATATAACATATCACTTTGGTATAATTATTTTTGTATGTTTCCGAGACTCTGGAATATTGCTGGCTTTAATATGTTCTTTTTGAGACCTTTCGGTGACTAATTTCTTCAATAAATACAATTATTTTTTTTTCTTTACAACCACTATTATTGTGGAAAGTTGTCTCTCTGCATTATCATTTTTGTACCAGATCCCAAACTAGAACTAAACTCTCAGCATATCATTCTCAAATTTAAACTTCGCATCATTCCATGTTATCACCCACCTGGATGAATGACTTTCTCAACCATGGGATGAGTCTCAAGGAAATTGGCGACGGCCAGGCCATTGATCTGGTGCTGCTTCATACGCAGGGCCAGGGTCTTAAGGCCACGGTTCACGAGGTAGCAATCGAAGGGCGAAGGCACACCTCCAGATGCTGCAATAAAGAACAAAATACTGAACACATCGATCATTAAGATAAAATTCAGAGCTACTTTTGAATTTGAAATCGTATTTTGAAACGCTTTCTATTTCACATATCACTGATCTAGCCTCTTCCTCATGTTATGGGATTTAAAAGATTATAATATATCAATAATATATTTATTCTTTGAAATCCAGGCAAATGAGGATATGTTTGAAAGAAGCCAAATAAATCCCAACGCACCGTACTGGATGAAGCGGAGTTTGTCGTGAATGGCGTCACTGCTCGTGATGACGGCGCCCATCACAACGTCACTGTGGCCTGAAAGAGACGAGGTTAGGAGATATTCAAATAATCACTAGACTAGTTAAGGTCATGCAAAGGACTTATTAAAATTGTTTCGCTTATAACCCAATGAGCAAATGACATCACAACATCGCTGTGACCTGGAAAGGCGAGGAAGGGAGTGCCATTAAATTAGTTGTTTTAAAATAAGGTCATTCAAAAGGCACCTTTTCATTCGGCTAACCAAATGTTCATTTTAATGCACTTTTCTCTGATATATTTTATGATTAGCATTTGTATGAAAACTTATATTACTTTTGGTTTTAATCACTATGTAATGAAGATATTGCGTGAAAACATGCGACACATTCATAAATATCATGTGTTTATTCAAGCCATACAATGTATACTATCGAATGTTTAGTATACCGGTAACCTTTTCTTGTTATTGCATAATTTATCTATAATTATGCCACTAATTCTTAGCACATTCCGCATAACATCCATCGAACAACAAGACACTACATATAAGACACCTAAATATACATGTTTATGCAAGGCTTAATATAAGACACACAACAATAAGCCATATAAGCTGGAAACAACAAAAGGATGACATACCGTTCATGTACTTGGTGATGGAGTGGAAGGCACAGTCGGCGCCGAGGTCGAGCGGGCGCTGGAAGTAGGGCGTGGCGAAGGTGTTGTCGGCCACCACCATGATGTTGGGCTGCGCATGCGCGATCTCACTCACCGCTTTGATGTCCACGATCTGCAGAGTCGGGTTGGTCGGCGTCTCGAGCCACACCATCTGAGGAGGGATGAGAAGCACAATATTATTATAAATTAGTGTCCTTAAGTATATAATGAATAGCACAAATGGGTGCTTTGAATCCTAGGGTATTGTCAAACAGATCAGGAGTTGGATTATGTTTAAACATTTTACTATTTTCATTTTGGAATAAACACCATCTTACATTTTCATATTGTCCATTAAATCAACCAATGCCATCGCGATTGATTATTGTAATTGTTGTAACAAGAATACAAGAATTCATTATAATGTATGCCATAATACACGCATGACAGCTTGATTCATCTTACCCTTGTTGTTGGCTTAATCGCCTTCTTGAGATTGTCGAGATTTCTCATGTCGACAAAAGTGGTGTCCACGTTTGCCATGGACGCGATTCGGCGAAAGAATCGGTTGGTGCCTGTGATAGCAAACCAAGCATGTTTCTTATATTCACCATAAACTTTCTCACATTTAAGAAGTAAGTTATGACCAACATCCATTAATCGGTTTTATTTTTTGTCAATATTCAAATTAAACCTTTACAAAAGATGCTGTAAAAATGAGGTGAAATAGCCCAATAAATGGTGTCATGCTTTGATGTGATTGTGTGCCTTCTATGTCAAGTATCTAACGATTATTCGATTTTTTTCAAAAGATACTACCTTTCATGTTTACTTGTAGAAGTCTAAACATGTACTAGTATATGCAATGGCTAAATTTCAAGTGAGAAGCGAGTTAGAAATGACAAATGATATTTTAAATTCCATTACTGAGTTACGAAATAACTAACTGCTTCAAGCTGGAAAAGCTTATATAGTAGTTATTCTAAAGCTTCTAAGCTGCTATGATTCACAAATAAAGTGTTCCTCTCTCACCTCCGTAGAGGTCGTCCATGGCGACCACGTGTTCGCCGGCCGACAGCATCTGCGTCAGCGCCGTCGTCGCCGCCAAACCAGAGCCGTACAGCAGGCCTGGCCAGGGGGATATATAGGCATTTGTTATTTATATAATATGTATTTCTTATGATCATGAACGTTTATTATACGTTTATTATAATTTCCTAGCGCAAGTCAAGGGAACAATTGTGCACATATGGATATACCATCTTCCAAAAGTAATTGATATATAACGTCGTCAAAATCATCACACTATATATACAGGGACAATTAGCCCACATAACTATATAGAATCTACCGGGTTAATATATATTAAGTTACGTCGAATGATATATGATAACCCAAAGTATATATGACGCAATATAGAACAAACAAATGCATGTTTATGTTCAAAAGTCCCAAACAATGACACTGCGAATTTTAGTGGGCTACAATTGAAATTGAAGATGACATATAGATTCTTCTGGGTGACCAAGAACGGGCAGAGTAAAATAATGTTGAAATTTTACACCAATGTAAGGCATTGATTCACAAAGAGGTAAAAGCTCTAATTGTTGTTGGATAAATCAGAAATATCGCAGGTAGGACCCATGCACTCTTGAAAAAAAAAACAATATATAACAGTGAAACCTACTTCATCATAGAACTCGTTATCTGCAATCTTTTCGTTTACGAAAATATGCAGGTATTGCGATCACTCGATGTTTTAAGGAAAACTCTACCACCCTTCCCGTGAACCTTTTTTCGATGTATTAAAGGTCGAAAAACACCGTGAAATACTTATAATAATATAAAATACATGTCAGACATGGTGCATAGGTAGTTTAGAATACGATTTACTATATTATATAGGTATTATTTATCAAAAAACAGAGCCAACTCTTGCTAGGAAAGGCCTTTTTAATCGCCTCACTGAAAACACTGTAGTTGCGTCACTGACGTCATACGATCAATAACTGGACAGGCATTTGTGCAAGAGCAGCTCTCGCTATAAAAGCACTGTGACACATAATCAATACTCAAAGCATGCAGTACCTCAAATCATATAACTAACTTTTCAATAGTTATAGTTATATCCTGGTACGATATAGTTGATTTAAATTCAAACTATTGCGCCCTTGGATAAGGGTTTGAACTAATATAGTAGCAATATACACAATCATGTATACAAACCGTTTCAAGATTAGTTGAAATATTAAAAATAATATAATTTGACTCGATATAGAATTTTCCTTTTTTGAAATAAAGGATGGCTTATTGAAAAAAATATATATATAGACTCTTGTATATGTATAAGAGAAAAAGATTGTAGATAGTTGTGCTCTAAATGAGCACCTTCCATCTAGTTTATTTATTTATTTATTTATTTTTCATTTTGAAAAAAAGTATACGTAATTTGCTGTATATTATAATATGACGGGGTCACAGTTGTTTATTCACTTAAAAAATATGAGTAAGTATTTTTTAACATGTCATAACTTTCAAATATATAATATTCATACTCTGTGACTTTATTAAAAAGGTATATTTCTAAACCATGCGTCACAATATATATTTTGCAAGTGACTTGTCAATAAGTTTAGAGACATTTAGCATGATTTTGACAAATGACATGTCACAATAGTCGAATATTCGTATTTTAACCACGTTTTAGCCAATAGAAATCTATATATATTGAAAGTTTACGTCATAGCCAAAAATAAACTTAGGGGTGTAACACCAGATCGCAACTCAAAACAAATAACATGAGTTGGCAAAAAGTGGTTGCAAAGTCAATGCCATGTTCAACCAGAAAGATGTATTCAACAAGATTTTTCAGAAACGATGAGTCTTAATAAATGACAAAAACTATAAATAATAGCACACTTCAAAGCTAAGTTATGCTACACCCTATAAAGCTTCCGCGGGACAATAGGCAAAATAACTTACAGTGTTTTCCGTTTTCCAATTTTGCGATACATTTTTCTGTCAAATTTCTCGTTGGGTTTCCTCCACGACTGTATTCAAACCCCTAAAGAAGCAAAAATGTCAAACATAATTTAGGTTGACCATATTTGAGTGTGGCATTTGAAAAAAAAAAGTTAAAAAAAAAAACAAGGAAGTATTTGTGAAACACGAACAGGCCCCAACCGCCCCCAAACTCGAAGGGGTATGGGTTTTTGTAGATTTAAAATATATTTTATATGAAAACCGCAATTTTTGGCCAATTTGACAACTTTCGGTCGGGTGTTTTTTGACCGAAATGGTCAAAAGGCACATCTACGGACCAAGACCTTTCATTGGAGCCTATAACCAAGTCTCCATGACCTTCCGTTCAAAAGTTCTAGCACGTACAAGCTCAAATCTTGGAAAACCGCTATTTTGGGATATTTTGGCCAATTTGACCACTTCCGGTGGAGTGTTTTTGACCGAAATGGTCAAAAGGCACATCTACGGACCAAGACCTTTCATTTGAGCCTATAACCAAATTTCTATGACCTTCCGTTCAAAAGTTCTAGCCCGTACAAGCTCAAGTCTAAAAAAAACCGCTATTTTGGGATATTTTGGCCAATTTGACCACTTCCGGTGGGGTGTTTTTTGACCGAAATGGTCAAAAGGCACATCTACGTACCAAGACCTTTCATTTGAGCCTATAATCAAGTCTCTATGACCTTCCGTTCAAAAGTTCTAGCCCGTACAAGCTTAAGTCTTGAAAAACCGCTATTTTGGGCTATTTTGGCCAATTTGACCACTTCCGGTGGGGTGTGTCTGACCGAAATAGTCAAAAGGCACATCTACGGACCAAGACCTTTCATTTGAGCCTATAACCAAGTCACTTTGACCTTCCGTTCAAAAGTTCTAGCCCGTACAAGCTCAAGTCTCAAAAAACCGCTATTTTGGGATATTTTGGCCAATTTGACCACTTCCGGTGGGGTGTGTTTGACCGAAATGGTCAATAGGCACATCTACGAACCAAGACCTTTCATTTGAGCCTATAACTAAGTCACTTTGACCTTCCGTTCTAAAGTTCTAGCCCGTACAAGCTTAAGTCTTGAAAAACCGCTATTTTGGGCTATTTGGGCCAATTTGACCACTTCCGGTGGGGTGTGTTTGACCGAAATGGTCAAAAGGCACATCTACGGACCAAGACCTTTCATTTGAGCCTATAACCAAGTCTCTATGACCTTCCGTTCAAAAGTTCTAGACGTACAAGAAAGCGATAACAGACGGACGGACAGACGGACAGACGGACACCCCAACTCTATAAACCCCAACTTTGGGGTTGGGGCCTAAAAATATGTGATAACGTTTCTTAAAGCTCACAGCTTAACATAATCAAATTGAATCATAATATACAAGTATAGTTAAAGTCCAGTGTAAGACAAGCGGTTCCAATACATATATGTCTTTTTCATGATCATCTTTTTCAATCTTAACTTCTATGCTTCAGTGTGCGCAGGGGTGCACCTCAAACAAAAATCGACGGTCGCGCTTGCGCGATCGTCATCAAAAACGACAGTCGCGCAGACTCGCCGAAGGCGCGAGCTCAAATTTGTTTCCATCAATTTGACATTCGCATTAGCGCGAGTGTCGTTTTAGACGACACTCGCGCGGACGAAACGACGGTCGCATATGCGACCGTGCGACCGCTAAGGTGCACCCCTGACTGTTTTAAAAGGTACATCCACGAATCGGCTTTAAACAGGTCAACTATGCATTTCGCTTTTGAATAGTTACTTTTATCTGGTAGCTAACTATGACTTAAGATTAGAGATTTGAGTGGCTTTGAGAATTCTATATTTATGGCTTTTATAATTGAGGGACCGGGGTAGAAACAGATAGATATTTCAGAGAGCCCTTGGTCAACGGACCACCGCTTCTGGCGCACTTTGATATGTGCAACAAAAAAATATATTATGTGGTTTCAACAGTTTCAATATATTACAAATTAATGTGAGCATAGATGCTCTTAAAGTATCGAAAAGTAATAAAGTGCTTAAAAAATCATGACGTTCATTAATGACAAAACCATATCCTACATAGAACCTGTTATACAAACTTCGTATATTTTTTTGTTATAATAGATTTTCTTGGGTCAATTTGAAATCCAAAGTTAAAAGACTGATGTCTATCAGCTCAAAAATATATGTGTCGCATCCTGTAGTTAAGATTAGTATAAGAATGCGATACAGATTCGCTTCGTTCAAGCAGATGCCTGATTCCATTTTTGTTATTATTTATGTCTATGCATGTAGATAGAAAGCAGAAGCAATTTTAAGATGTCCTATTTGAAGACAAATGTACAGGCTCAGCGTATTCTCAATGCGGTTTAGTAATAGCTGAATGTCATTTGAAGAATTCAAAAAAACAAAAAAAACGCCTTTTTAAAACCTAGCGACCGTATGAAATAATAAGAAATTAAATAACTCGTCAAATGTTAAGAGCTTGTTTTCCTCCATATAAAATACTGTCATATAAAAAAAATACAAATAATTAAATAAACTTGCTACAGATATCACCAAAATTGGCAAATGACGCATCAAACGACATAGATACAGCTGAATGATATCTTACATTATCATGAGTGCGTGAGAGAATTCTCGGTAACTACTTACTTGTTTGAGTACACCGGGCTCTTCCTGCTTGAAGGTTGTAGAAAGAGAGATGAGTGGCACAACCGCCCGTGAAGCCCATTGTTCGGGTTCCTGTCCTTCGTGGATTGCGTCAGTGGAAAAGTGTGGAAACGGTTTGAATTCTTCCGCCATTCTTATAGATTGTTTTGCTCAAGTATCGTTTGCACGCTGAAATATGCTCCACTTGTGAATAAGCTGAATGCGAATTGATATTTTAGAACTTATTATTATGTCTTTAGTTAATGGTTTTAAAATTTTAAAATATATAGCTTTTTATAACCATAGATAATCTAAATGTAAATTTTACATTTTAGCTTAGAATTACCAACAAATTTATTATTAATAATTCAAAATTGTCATTTCTTTGCAGTGCTATGTACATTTGCTACATAGCAAATGTAGCACTTCAAAGAAATGACATCGATTTTATATATCATGAATCCTGTTTTCACAACTTCTAGATTAGGAAAGAGCGAAAAGGCTTATTAAGAGGATTATTTATTATAGATGGAGAGCTTCCATGGGGTTGTTTTCCAACAAGAACAGGGGGATTTTTGTTGGGGGGGGGGGGGGG